>VWYI01026346.1:11384-22125 GCA_013399455.1 Anthoscopus minutus
CTTCCCGGAACTTCCCTTCCTGGAACTTCCCTTCCCGGAACTTCCCTTCCCTTCCCGAACCTTCCCAAACCTTCCCTTCTCTGAACTTCCCTTCCCTTCCCTGAACTTCCCTTCCCTGAACTTCACTTCCCTGAACTTCCCTGAACTTCCCTTCCCTGAACTTCCCTGAACTTCCCTGAACTTCTCTTCCTCTCCTTTATTTATTTTTTTTAATTCCAATCTTCATTGGAATTTCAATCTTCATTGATTAGCAAATATTATTATCTCTATATTCCACAACCTCTTTTGGATATGTTTTTTTGGTAATAATATTAGAAAGCATTTGAGAGTATAGCCATTTTCACTTCCAAGGAAAAGGAGAAAACACTATGTAAAAGTTGTAGCTGAATATTTTATTTGCTTTTGAGAAGGAAATTCTTTTAAAGTGGAAGATTAGAACATGTCAAAAGTATTGAAAATCCTATTTTAATGCATATATATTTTGTGCCAAAATAAAATATTGCTTAGCTTGACGTGATTTTGGAAAGCAGTTTGATTTTTGTTTGAAATGTTTTCAAAGAGAAAAGAGGTCTATATGAGTTTTTCTGATTTGATCTAATAACAATATTTAAAATTTGAAATTATGAGATGGTAATAACAGATTGGCTAAGCATGAATTCCTAAGTGAAAGGTCAAAAATACAATGTAAATATATAATTACTTGCCAATTTAAAACTTTAAAGAATATGCTTTTTCTAAAAAGTAATTATAATGTTATAACCAAAATCTTTTATAACTTTCCAAAATGAAATCTGAAGAAAAAGACTGAAGAAATTCTGCATGGTAGCCTCATCAAAAAGCATATGGATTCTATACAAGAAGACGATAACTGCCTTTTCCCTAATGTCAAAGTTGCAGTCATTCTGATTACTGGCAGTATATTAGGAGACAAGAGATAACCTTCTTAAAAAAGACAGAGAGACAAATATTCCAGAAGTGGAATATTTGTGCAACAGATACAAAAAGGCTTAGTTTTATCTTATTAAAACTCTTTCCTATGTTATTATTTTCACATTGAAAATGCATGTCCTCACTGAAACTATGAGCAGTGTTAGTTCAGGTTCAATTCGCAGCTGAGGGGAGTTGATTAATCAGAGCTACTCCTTCCTGCTGATTAGGACAGCTAATTGTTATGTGGGTGAAGCAGTCCTTGTCAGACTGGTAGAGGTGTCCACCCCAAGTGACACTCTCTCAGGGGTGTCCTGCCCCACCTATGGCAGCTGTCCTTTAGAGAAAGCGTCAGAGCTCACCACTATAAATCAGTATCAGCTAATTTTAAACACAAATAAAGCATGTAGGGAAGATTTCATTGAGAATTAGGGTCCTAAATACACGTCTCAGTTAAGGCTTAACTTCCTAATTACAAAATTATCACTAAAAATTAAATTCTGCCCCAAATGTCAACAACCTTGGAGGTATCCAAATTTGTAAAGAAAATCGAGCCTTCTGAGAGATTACCACGTGACCAGAAAGCAAAGTGGAGAACATACCTACCCAGCTCTCTAAAATAAAGGAATTACTTGAGTGTTCATTCTTACTGGGACTGATCCAAAAAGCATATTACAGACATTCTGGTTCACACAGACCGAGTTTTCTGCAGAATCTATTCAGCTTCAAATGCACAGCAGATTTCTGTCTTTCTTGTAAAAATCATGGCTGCAATGATTAGTGCACGAAATCAGTGCAGGCCTGCACATATACACTTGGCCAATTGCCTGGAAAATGACGCCTGTTAAGACAAGGATATGAGTCCACACAGTGTTTGTGTGTATCAAATAGACAAAACTGAATGTTTGTCCAAAAAATAAAAAATAATGTTAAAGAGGAAGAAGACTCCTCATCTCCAACTGTCATCTTTAGGAGGGAAGACAGTGATCAGCTAGGTTAAACACTACCCATGAATTTTCAGACACTTCTGTAGCAAAGAAAGTTTAAAGAGAAAACATGTAAAAATTTTAAATTTAAAAAAATCCTTACAGAAGCCACCATGAAAATTCATCACAGATGTGAAAGACTGAGAAGAAGCCCCAACAATTGCACTGGACTTGTGTCTGACATGGTGACCTTCAGCACCCCAACCTCAGCCCAAGGCACGCAGCACACCTGCCCCAAAGGGCACCAGGAGCAGCTTGCACCCCAGGTTTGGGTGTTAGTGTGAGATCAGCACCCAGGCGCTCCCGCTGCTGGATGCAGGGACCCTGTGGGGGGTTTCCTCACACAGCTGGAGGGGGAGCAAGCAGTGAATCTGCACTGCTGGAGAGGGATACTAGGGACCTCCAGACCAGGATCAGAGGAATTGCAGAGGCAGGATGAAATTTTAGAGGATTTTGGTTAAAGATGAGTATTTAGAAATATGTCTCTTCTTATCAGCATTTTGAAAGAATCTAGAGCTGTGGTTTCTCAGTTGCACTACTGATACTGATCCTGAATGTGTAGCTCACTGGTTACTAATTAACTATGTGACATTTATAAAATGATAAACTATTTTTCTTCTTATTTTAGTTAGACTTTTTAGTTAGACTTTTCAAGCAGCAGTTTTTTTTCTTGAGACAGTCAGGAAGAACAAGTTTACATCCCAAAATACCCTATTCAGTTCTTGTTTACCTCCTTTGCTTTTTTCAGCAGGAAAAAAACCGACAAAGTTTGCATCAATTTTTCAAATAGCTGATTTATCTAGAGGCATATTGAGGTCCAAGGAATAAATTTCCATTTGATATTATTTCCAGTATATCCAGGGTATTCTGTCCGCTACATCCAAGAAGTACATAAAACTGTGTTTAGATATTTTCAATATAAGCATTTTTGCCAGGCTCTATAGTCAACACAAAGTAATGGGATGCAATTCATTAACTGCTTCTCAAAATTACTAATTTTTCTGAATTCATGGATAAATTATATCTGGACAGGTGAATATTGTGTCTACTGCTAACAATTTTGTTCTGTGAATAGAAGAAGATACCTACTGAAAAAAATGTATTAGAGAGCTAAACATGAGGAAGTGCTTATGAACACCTTTCTGTTTTGCTGATTTCCGGGAAGAGATTATTTGGATTTCCATCCTCCAACAACCTGATTTTTTTATTCCTTGTGTTAGGAGTGTGTTGTGATCTATTGGATAGATAATAAAAACACAGACAATGGGATCCTTTTGTCCTTGTTAGGTCCACTCCATTACTGCCATTTTAACTTAAAGATTGGAATACACTTTTAGAATTTACTGAAATATTTTGATTTTGATTTTCTGGCTAATCCAAACCAGAAGATTTAGAAGGCCTTCTGCTTCATATTTTTTAATGTAAAAATTTTGAATACTTAGCTATCAAACTTAAAAGATTCCTTAATAAAATAAAAACACAGGATAATGCAGTCGGATGTTTACACTGAGATGTGGAAACCTAGCTTCAAGCTGCTGCCCTGAATCATGCACAGAGCAACCTAAAAAAGCCTCCAGGTATTATAGGCCGTGTTAGCTCATCTGCTTAGCAGCAGAGGTCATGATGAGCACATCACCCTGGTGGTCCATTATCTCCTCATGAAATTCAGAGACCGAATCAAGGATTCTCCTCTAGTATTAAGACTCTCTACAGGATTGGCACTCACTGGCAGAAAAATTGTCTTTCTCTGCATGATCCTGACCTCCCAAGGCGCAACATTTGAGTGAGGCTCTGAAACTCTTGACCGATGGAATAAAGATCATGTGAAATATCTGACAGTATCTGGACATCTAACTGTGAAGAAGAGTTACTGCCATGCATGTAAGTATTTGTATAAGCAATGCAGGAGTAATTGCTTCTCTGTAGCTTTCCTTTAAGCTTAGTATGTATGCATTTAACTTTCATATAGCCACAAAAAAGCAAGTAGCCTCCAGCCTCCTTCTCCAATACAAGATATGAAAATAAAACAAAAAAATCAAGCAAACAACTAAACCCGCCAAATCAATATAAACAATCTATAGGCTAGATGAACAAGTAAAGGAAATATTATTTTTCATATTTTTCTCTTTATACACATGGGATGAGGATCAGGGAAGTATTTGAGATTAAAGGCTCAAATGCTGGATTTTGAAATAACTATTTCTGGATTAGAACTTTATATATTTTTTATATATAACTTTATATATATTTTTTAAAATAAGCAAAAGTGTTGAAGTATGGAGATTGTGGGTTCTGAACAAGTCTGTTGATTGAGTCATGTTGATTCATACTTGGTAGAGGAGGGGAAAGAAGTGGATATTTTCTGCCTTGATGTCAGTAAAACTTCAGACACTGTGTCACAGAAGTTCTTAATAGAGAGTGTTGATGTACGGAAAAGACAGTAGGGCAGGTTGGGAACAGACTGAATGACTCAGTCCAGAGGGCAGTGGGCAGTGGTACAAAGAGACCAGTCACTAATGGTGTACCCCAGAATAAGCAGAGGGTCCAAAACTGCTTAACATCTTCATTAATTATCTGAATGATGGGGCAGAGCACACCTTAAGAAGCTTCCTGAGCAAACAATGCCCGGAGGAGTGGTTGATTGCCAGAAGTCTGTGCTGCCATCCAGAGGAACATCAACAGGCCAGAGAAATGAGCTGAGAGGAACCTCATGAAGCACAAGAAGAGAAATGTTAAGTCCTGTCTTAGGTGATTGGAAATTTTTTCTGCCGAAATGCAGATTTTTCAAGGTGACTTTGCAGGCTTTCTAGTTTTGAATGTAGATTTCAAGAAATTAGGTATGAGGAAAACCAATGTATTTAGTATTCCTTTACCAAAGACACATTACTAGCTTTCAACAAGCTGTAAAAAAAATTGTGCACATATGTGTGTATGAACACAGAAAGAGAAATTAATTTACCAGTATGTATAACCATGTACAAGTGCCCACAGAGCTCAACATACATACATACATACATTCAGAGACAGATTTTTTTAGGAAGATGTTTATGTGTGCATTTGTATATACAGAGGCTTATTGAAAGTTAAAATATCAGGCACTACAATGATGCAATTTAAACAAATAGGATTTGAATACAAATGAAAAAATAAAACAACTGTTTTTACTTCTATCTTACCTCTTGTGGGGTTTATGGATAAAACATCTTTTCTACGGCTGGAAATTGGATTTCTGCTGAAGTAGGCTAGTTTAAGCTCCTTGTGTTTCTTGTGAATACTCATTAAAAGAAAGTACGATCAATAAAGATATTTTCTAGAACTTGAGAAATGTTTTCAAAAGCTGTAGCAAGTATTTTTTGCTAGAACAGAGATAAGTAAATACATATATCTTAGAAATAATGGAATTCATTGTAGAGTTCTGGGATCAGAGCTTAAGACTGTATAGTAAACAGTTCCAAAAGCATTACCATAAGTCAGAGAATCTGAAGATTTTGCAGCTTAATATTCACCTGGGAGAGTTTTTCAGGTGGGGTGATGGGAAGGAATAGTAGCTGTGGAACACTAACAGAGCAGCCGGAAGCATTTCAGTGATTTTCTGGAGAGAGCTGAGCAAACACATTTTTCCTGAACTTGGCATTCAATATATAATTTCTAAAATATACTTGATGCCTTGTTTTGATCATACTACCATAAACTACAAGTATTAAATCTCAATAGAAAATTCCAAGTTAAGCAGGCATCAGAACAGGCCTTTGGTGGTTCTGAAGGACACTTTACTCAGAATGACACAAAATGCACAATCCCACTTTGCTGGATTCCAGTACCCCTGATGTCAGATTGCCTTCTGTCTTCCTTACAGCGAACAGTTGCCTTTGAGAAGTGACTTATTCCAAGAAAGTGACAACCTCATATTCAGTTCCACTATTAAATTAATGTAAAAAGGTTTTGGTCAATATTTTGGTCTCAGCATCCTATGTGTTGAAGAACCAAGGATGTCAGCTGGAGGAAGCAACCAATTGAAGGGACTCTGGAGATTCAAATAACTTGTGTTATCCTTTCACTGCTCATTGACTTTTAGAATACATTTGAAATCACAGACAAAATCAATGTAAGTTTTCCACAGAGTGTCAAAATACCTTACTAATTTGTGGAAGTAATGTAATTTAATATAAGTGTATGTAATACATACAGTTTCATCTGCAACACAGACAGAATAAAATTTATCAAATTCAAATTATGCTGAATTAACAGATTACAATGTTGGAATGGGCAAAAACAAGTACACATTCTTCATTTGTTAATACGAGTAAGAATTGGTCCAATATAATATAATTGTAATATTATTGATAATACATAATCATCAAACAGTAACACTTGGCAGAGTGCTGAGACATTCAGACATGTGTTATGATAGATATCCTTAATATTCCACTCTGAGTAACTTGGTTTTAGTATTCTGGATTTTTTTTTCCCTCCTGCATATTACCTGGAAGAAAAATCTACTAAGTCAGAACCAAAATAGAATTTTTATTTTGAGCTGGTCTGGGAAGAAACATCTTTTGAGATACCAGAATAGTTTCTAATACACTTGGTTTTCTTTTAGAATTTACTTTGCAAGAACTGATCTGGCCCAGCCATCCTCAGTGAGTCATTTGACTAACCAGAACACAGTTCAGAAGGCTACACTTTTGCTGTCTGTAAGGGCTGGGTTGAAATCACAGCACTGCCTTTTTGTATTATGGTATCTACAGCACTGGTAGGTATCTAACTGCTTTCTGACAACCTTCCACTCATTTTTGAGGGGAAGTGGCTCATTCACAGCAGCTACACAGTGCTGGGAAATGAGGTTTGGTAGAGAAGTATCCTGTGTGATAGTATTTGAAGTGACTAGGAAATGAGGCACAGTGAAATTGCTGTGCAATAGGATAGTTACTGTGAGTACTTCAAATGTTTTCCATTATACATTACATTGACAAGCTTTTTACCCAGTTTGATGCCTTGTCATTTAACGAACATAGCTCTACTAACACTGAATACAAAAAAATAATTTTTATTACATATAAGCTGAATTGACAAGGGAATATAGTTGGTTGTTTTCCTGTGCCTCGTTGGCTTGAAGATACTGCTTAAGACAAGGTTTTTGGCAATATTTTTTATGAAACAAAAGTCATAGAATAATTTAGTTTAGAAGGGACCTAAAGAATCATGTATTTCTAAAGCCCCTGTCTCCTGCAGGGACACCTTCTGCTAGACCTGGTTACTCAAAGCCCCACCCAGCCTAGTCTTGAACACCTCCAGGAACGGGGAAGCAACAAACTTTCTGGTCAATGTTGCAGCGGCCCCCCACAGTTATGGATAAGCATTTCTTTATAATACCTAATCTAAGCCTACGCTGCCTAACTTAAGGCCAGTCCCTCTGTCATATCACTGCACACTCTTGTCAAAAGTCGCTCTCCAGCCTCTGTATAGTCTCCTTTAAGTACTGCAAAAACATGTCCCCAAAGCCTTCTGTTTAACAGCTCCAACGCACCCAGCCTGTCATCATAGGAGAGAAAAATCCTTGTGACTGTCTTCTGTGCATCACACAGGGCTGGCTAGAGACTTCATAGGAGTTGTATTATCCTAATATAAAGAAAATTGGTCATTGTATTAAGAAGTTAAATTATCTAAGTTACCTTTATGATATTCCACGTTCCCAATCAGATGTGTACAGAGCCATTGTTCCCACAGAATCAAATGCACCCACATACTGGCAGATAGCTAGCTGAACAGATATGAGGCAGACAGCAAATCAGCCAGGGACAAAAATTGCACTTAGTTCCTTACTTATAAAAATTGAGTAAGATTTAGATATGATCTTATATTTACATTGCTTTTCTCAGAGCCACAAGACAAAAACAAATTTATTCACCATTATTATGTTTTAGGGAATATAGTTCTCATGGAGATAATAAAAGGTAATGTTTTACACTACTAGGTTGTTTGTAGATTTCACCTTTGAAATTGGTAAAACTCCCATTTAATGGCAAACTATATAATGGCAAAACTCCCATTGGTATCAAGGAGAGATTTTTCTGCCAAAAGACTGTGAGATCAACCAGAAGGTATTTACAGTAAATTTGCGTTAAATTTAAGGGCTTTTATGATTTTAAAAATCGTTTTTGGGAGTTCCCACATAATAGGTCTCTAGACTTTTGATGAACTAATTTTCAGGTTCATCTTCATAGATATTAGTTTACACATTTCAGATAAAGGTACAAAGTAGAACAGCTTGGAGTAATGAATTTTGTCCTGTCTTAAACTTCAGAGAGATAGAAAATGAACCATCAGCATTTTGTTTGGTTTTGGTCCAACTCTTCACACAACCAAAGAGACTCATGATTCATCAAAAAGGTACTTTGTGATGGAGAGAGAGAGCTAAATTTTCTCTGATTATATCATGGTAACTGGAGGTACTTACCTATATTCTATGTGTGAAGAATACATTTGTGTCTTGTGAAGTATTTTACTCTAGTTAATGCTATTAATCTAAACACACACTTTCTTATTTTGCATGAAAATGAGTATGGTAAAAACATGCTTCTGTAAGAGTTATATAGAAGTCCTCTTGGTGCTTAATATTACATAGGGAGGAAGTGGAAGATGAGCAGAGGAAGAAAAAGAGAAAAAAAGGAAAGGACAGAAAAAAAAGATAGAAGGAGAAACAAAATGTTAAAAGAATAGAGAAACTCTTCTGAAGGGTCATCTGAATGAGGAACCTTGTAGAAATTAACTGATTCTGATCAGAAATTCCCATGTCAGTTACCTATCTTTAAATGGTATTAATAACTTTCAAGATGTCATGAAGAAAAAAAAAATCTGAGTAATTTTTACTGTATCTCGCATGCTGATGTTTTTATTCTGACTAAATCATACAGATTTAGACATCATGACAGATCTTTTCTGATCTGCTCAGACAGCCGGAGCCCCTGCTAGGTCAAGCACCCTGGCCATGTGCTGTGGGTGGAATTCCCCCTGTGAGTGGGGATTATCCAAAGGTGAGGCTATAGCAGGCAGTTGCTCTATGGCCTTTTGGCTGTCAGTCTGTGCTCTGAGGAGGCAAGGACGAGAGGGAGGCCTTTTCTTACAAGGGGCTTTATTCTTTCTGATGGAACCCACGGGAACAGCAAAATCAGCGGTACAGACCTTGCGGCAAGTTAAGAATGGGGGAGGTCTAAAGGTGGTACCCATTTTCTAACCAATTGAAGGTATCCTGGAGAGGGGTAAAAGTGGGGTGCAATGGGGAAGGTATCCTGGAGAGGGGTAAAAGTGGGGTGCAATGGGAGCAAGTTAAGAATGGGGGAGGTCTAAAGGTGGTACCCATTTTCTAACCAATTGAAGGTATCCTGGAGAGGGGTAAACGTGGGGTGCAATGGGGAAAGCGGGGGGATGGGAATAGGTCACATGTACTAATAGGACGTTGAGTTTCAGGAAATTTCCAAAGGGGATTTCCAGGCAGGGGGTTGGCACAAGGGAAGATTGACCAGGAACTAACTAGAGTAAGGGGATTGACTGTGGGATAGTAGGAGGGTACAGGCTAGGACTAAACCATTAACCTGGTAAATACCTTTAACAAGAAACCTCACCACAAGCCTAGGGTTAAGCTTACACCGATGGTTAGGCACATGCCAAGGGTTAGGATTCAGAAAGACCTGAGGTCCAAGCACACTGTAGCTACAAAAGGCATGACAAAGGGAAGAGAATGCCAGCAGAAAATGCCTCCATTCACACATTTTTGATTGCCTCCAGACTGAGCCCATGGCTCCTTTAACAACTCTGCCTAGGATTAAGGTTAAGCCTAGGATTAGGGTTCAGAAAAACACAAAGTTCAGAGCTCCAGTGATTATGCAGTAATAACAGGCATGCCAAAGGGAACACAAGACTGGCAGAAAATGCCTCCCATCACATCTCTTTGATTGGGACCTGACTCACCCTACGGTTCTATTTACAGCTTCACCTATGGTTAGGGTTATGCCTAGGGTTAGAGTTCAGAAAGCCACAAAGCCCAGAGCTGCAGTGACTATGTGGTAACAATAGGCTTGCCAAAGTGAACACAAGACTAATAAGAAATGGTTCCATTCAAATCTTTGTGCTTGGCACCAGACTTAGCCCAGGTCACCTTTTACTGGTCTGTTGCGCAGACTGCCGGAGCCCCTGCTAGCTCAAGCACCCCAGCCATGTGCCGTGTGTGGAATTCCCTCTGCAAGTGGGGATTATCCAAAGGTGGGGCTGTAGCAGGCAATTATTCTCCAGACTTTTTGACTGTCATTCTGTGCTCTGAAGAGGCAAGGATGAGAGGGAGGCCTTTTGTTACAAGTGGCTTTATTCTTTCTGATGGCACCCACAGGAACAGCAAAAGGCGGCGATGCAGGGCTTGCAGCAAGTTAATAATGGGGGAGGTCTAAAGGTGGTACCCAATTTCTAACCAATTGAAGGTACCCTGGGGAGGTGTAAAAGTGGGGTACAATCCAATGGGGAAAGCAGAGGGATGGGAATAGGTCACATGGGCTAACAGGAGGCAGAGTTTTAGGGGATTTCCAAAGGGGATTTCCAGGCAGGAGGTTGACACAAGGGAAGATTGACAAGGAACTTACCAGAGTAAGGGCCAAGGCATTGGAGAGATTGACAGTGGGACAGTAGGAGGGTGCAGGTTGGGACTAAACCATTAACCTGGAAATATCATTAACAAAAACCTCACTACAACATGCACCAAAGCACCCTGGCAGACAGTCNATTGGGACTAAACCATTAACCTGGTAAATGCCATTAACAAGAAATCTCACCACAACCCT
>VWYI01026348.1:0-35477 GCA_013399455.1 Anthoscopus minutus
AGCCCGGGCGGAGGGGATGGCTCCGCGCACCAGCCCCTACTCCCCGGGCGGCCGCCGGGCTGTGCCGAGCTGCCGGGGCACGGGGACCGGCGCTGCGCCCAGGCCCGCTGGCGTAAAGCGGGAGCGGCGCGTTACTGAGCCCCCGACGGGCGTCCCGGGGCTGCCCGGCCTCCTGCCCGCGCGGCGGGGGCGAGTGGCCGTGCACAGGAGCCCGGCGGGACTGAGCGCTGCCCTGGCTTAGGCAGACAGCCGGGAAGGGACGCTTCTTTGTACGATCAACCCACCGTTTGCTGCTTATTTACTGTTTCACAAGTGTAATTGGCTGATGATTACTTTAAAGTTCTGTTGAGACCAAAGTAGGGTCAGATGAAAAGCGTAAACATTAATCCTAACATTTCTCATACTGCAAAAAACCTGTCCATTTTCTCTAGTGAGGTTATCTACGGCTGATTTTTAAAAATAGATTTATATTTTGTCAGTCTTCTGGGGATTTTTTTACTACCTCTTACTAGAACTGAGGTACAAGGTCTGTAAGTCAGCTAACAGAACAGAAATAAAACCCCTGTTCTTTGGCCTTCTATTCATTTGCTTCTGCAAAACTGAAGTATTTGAATTTCTTTTAACTAACGACTTCTCGCATCCCTATTGCAGGGTACAGGAGGATTCCTGGCTACAATTTTCATAAACTTCCATGCTTATGAATGTTTATGAAACTTATGGCCGAAAGTTAAACACGAGCAGAAATAACTGGTGATGCTGATTGAACTGAAAACTTCTCAGGGTCTCAAGCAGCTTAACCACAATATTCTGTCACCACATCCTGTCCCTGCTTCTCCAGCCCCGTTCCTCAGGCGCTGTCCCTGCTCCTCCATGCCCCAGCCCGGTTCCCAGGCGCTGTCCCTGCTCCTCCATGCCCCAGCCCCGTTCCTCAGGCGCTGTCCCTGCTCCTCCATGCCCCAGCCCCGTTCCCCTCCTCGCAGCGCGTTCGGTGCCGCTCCGGCTCCCTCTGCTGCCTCCGCTCCAGCTGCGGCCCGGGCGCTGCAGTGACCGCTTCGCTCGAACCGATGCCATTTACATTTGACAGGATTTGTTCTTGATAAGTCCACAGAGGCTGCTGCTTGTCTCCCTGTTATCTTCCAAGGGCTCTGAAATAACTTGTCTATATCCCAGGTTGCTCTGGGATTTGCTGTTAAAGCAGCAGGGCTGTAATTCTCTCTGTCCTCCTTCTCAATACAGTTTGTCCTTTTGCAGTCTCATAGGACTTCACCCTTCCATACAGGTTGTCGAAGATACTCGTTAATAACAAGCTTTGGCCAGCTCTCTAAAAATTTTATAGAACCAATCATCAAAACCAGACAATCTCAAAAAAATGTTCCCCTCTCAAACGTGACCCATCTTTCATTCTGCTCAAGCTCTGCTCCTGGCTCATGCTAATTGTGTTGAGCAGCTGACTGATCTTCCTAACAAAGAGGATGGCTGGACAGTCAGTTATGCAGTGACCCTATTTCCCAGATGTTCCTGCACCCTCAAAAGCTTTGATAATTCTGTTCTATAGCTGAAGTTTTTTAGGAGTAAGACATTTTAGATAAACTTTGGAAAATACAGTTTCAGGACTAACAGCTACACTAGGCAATGAATCCTGTTGGTGGAGTAGCCTGGTATTTGCAGAAAAGAACAGCTTTAAAAATAAGCAGGTCAACCAGTGCAGCTGACCAAGAAGGACATAACACAGTACTCTGAGTTAGATTGTACATACTTTCATCACCGTTTTCTTAGCTTTTTACAGAATATATAAGCGATGTTTGCATTATTTTTGTATGGAAATATTTAACCTTGTAACAGGAAATACTATTCTTACCTAATTAGTTAGTGATTTTTTAAAATGCTATTTCTTTTTATGCATATTAATGTTCCAATGTGCATAGTTTAAATAATTTTGTGGTCTAGTCCCATAAACAAATTACTAATCTTAGTATTCAGTAAGGATTCAGGCTGTCTCCCTCATTTACACTTGCTAGGATTTGAATTGTATTACCAGTCTAATAGCTTATTAGTGTGGCTTAGATAAGCTACATTACAGCTTAACTATTTATTTTGATGGAGAAGTACTCATCCTCTAGTGGCTTGAAGGAGATTTTGCAGAGATTTTTTATCTGTTCTGATTAAATATTTAGTAACAAAAAGACCTCTATTTGCTAAAAGGAAGCCACATGCTTTAAATGTCTCCTATGACAATGATCTTTTTTCGAAATATTGATGAATTTCTTTAAAACTACTAACTATTGCTTGCATTTTTCTTTACTAGCATAGGAGTTAATTTGGATAAAAAAGTTACTCTGTTGAGCTTTTTCTGAACATTGTCTGGACTGTGAATCTTTTGTTGCTTGTTTTGGGTCAAGCTGAAATTGATGAACTGACATTTTCCTCATGCCTCCCTCAGCTTGTGCCTGCTTTACAGCATCTCAGGATTACAAATTACACAAGGACTGGATCTTAATGTCACTTGGGAAATTTCAGAAGGATCCCACTCATGCAACTGAAGTCAAATTTCAAATAAATGTCCATTTCTTTTTCCTCTCAGTCCCATTCTGAATAGAAGGCAAAATTAAATCTACATCCCCCTGAAAATTGTTGCTGGAATCACAGAAATTATTACTTCTTAACGTTGTGTTTAATAAGCTTTAAATATTTTTTACTTTCTTTTTCCAGCCACATAGAATTTACTGGAATAGAAACTATTAATTTAACTTTGAATGACCTACACTTCAATTTATCAAAATATTGGAGTACACATTTAAACACACAAGTAGCCCACACACTTCAGCAAGAACACTCAACTTGGAAGGATCATGCTCAGGGGTTTTACATTAGAACTTATTTTGTCTCCCCTTCCTGGGTTTGTGAGGGCAGTTTTTAACCATAGGAAAAAGGTTGTTTAAGGCTCTGAACAGAGACAGAATTTTAAAAAGTACCTTATTTACTGCTGTAGGTGGTTGAGGGGGGAAATACTGTTTTATTTCTGTGTGTACCTGAATAATTGCTATTTTCCTTCTCTCTTGGCACAGACTGGCACACACCTTGCTCCCTGACAATGTGCTTTAATTTGCTTTTCTACCCAGCTCTTGCATTCACATTTATTTTAACTTACTCCCCTTTATTAAGCTGTTTGAAGCTTGCATGTTTTCTTCTTTTTGTTTGCTAACTTTGCAGTAAGAAATGGTGATGACCCTGCTGATTTGTGTGCCACTGTGTATGCTGTTATTTAATGTCTGCTGGGCAAGGGAGCTGCAGCACAAGTAGGGAAGTGTTGCCACAGCAAATACCAAGAGAGAGCTGCCAGCCCAGGTGGAGAAACATTCTTCATTGTGGGAATCATAAATTCTTGGGGAGTCATAAATTGTGCTTTAAGACAAAATCCACAAAGCAGAAGTTAAACTCTTCTATCAGGGAGCACAAAGCCCCTGTGCTGTGAAAATTCATGATGTGTTTTATCAGAGGCAGGCAGCTGAGGAGTGGCAGAATTTCCCACATCTTCACCTGTTTGCTTGGTTCACAGCAAGTTTCATCAGCCTGTGTGGGATTTATATTTTCAGAGCAATGAGATGAAATATACACAGCACAGATATTTCACAAACAGAACAAGACTCGAATATCTAAGAAAGATCTTTCTCTAAAGGTTAACAAAGATTTTCTCAATGGCTGTCACACCTTTCTCCAAAAAGCTGTACACATTATTTGAACAAAGGCACTCTTCAGCCAAGATGTGTTTTTTATACTCTTGTAGTGGTTTTTATCACCATTTTGTGTGACACCACAGAAAACATTACTGTACTTCATAAAATGAGAAATTTATCATAGGAAAAAACTGATCTGGTCCTACCTCTAAGCAAACTGCATCAGGTAGATTTCTGCAGATTTATACCAGGTTTGAATTGACTTGTTCGAAAAGTATCCACAAAACAGACATTGCAACTAAAACAGGTACAGATTAAGCTTTTTAAATCCTGTGATGTAGATACAACCAAATAATTAAGAATGTATGGGGTCTGCCATTTAAAATCTTCTGCTCTTTCTTAAGCTGTTACTTGAACTTTCAAATAGTGGTCTGATGTAACTACAATTTCAGTAGAGATAAAGAAAATAATTCATAAGGTATCATTCATACAGACAGTAATTTTTAGTTAAATAAACAGAGCAAGTGCAAAGCACAGGATCAGAATTAAATGTCAGAATTAACTTAAATCTTCATCCTAGAATTTATAGAGACGTTTCAGTAATTCAAATGTTGTGCTTAATATGGCAGCAATCAGAAGTAGTATAAGAACTTCAAGGAAGCAAGATATCTGAAGAAAAGCTAAATTTATATCCAGCAATTAAATGACTTTTTATTTGTGTGAATTTCAAGGTATGTATGGCAGAGGGTGTGACATTTGTGCTCTGGTTGACTGGAAACCCTGGAAACCTTACATACTGGAAGCTGTACAAAGGGAAAAATAATGCCAGTACACACCTGACCCTACCTCTTTGTTCCCCCCTCAAAAAAAAAAAAGATAATTTACTGACAGGCTTTAAGGCTTAGTGTTTCTTTTGTTATTCTTCCTGAGCAGTAAACAAAATATGATGCTTTATTTTGGTTGGTAGGCACAAAAGAGCAGTACCTGAGATTCTCAAGGGGCAGCCAGCAGTAAAAAATACCCCAAATAAAGAACTGCTTTTATTGCTTTAATTCCAGCACAAAGTTTCACGGAAAATACAGAACTGAATTTATATGTTGTATTTTTTTCTGTCATACAATTTTTCTTTCAAACTTTTTTCAGGTATTCATGTGAAGTTTTTCAATTTATTATTCTTCTGTAATATCGACCTCACTAGAGTTGAAACTCACAATAAAATATCATTTTTGCTATCTGTTCTTTTACATGTCTTTATACTTGGTAGACTATGGCTCAGTCTGGGCTTGTGTTTTAAGTTTCGTTCTCTCCTTTAGCATTTATTTCAAAAAGAGATCATAGAATCACAAAATGGTTTGGGTGGGAAGAGACCTTAAAGATCATTTAGTCCCAACCCCTGCCATGGACAGGGACACGTTTCACTAGACCAGAGCTCCGTCCAACCTGGCCTTGAACACTTTCAGAGATGGGGCAGAGATGCTTGTCTGGAGAACCTGTTCCTGTGGCTCACCACCCTCACAGAGAAGAATTTCTTCCTAATATCTAATCTAAACCTACTCTCTTTCAGTTTGAATCCATTGCCCGTTGTCCTGTCAATATATGTCCTTGTCAAAAATCACTCTCTACCTTTCTTCTGGGCTCCCTTCAGGTACTGGAATGCCACAATTACATCACACCAAAGCTTTCTCTTTTCAGGCTGAACAAACCAAATTCTCTCAGCCTTTCCTAACAGAAGTTGGCTCTGGTCTTGCTCCATCATGTCCATGTCCTCCCTGTGCAGGGAGCCCAGTTCTGGATGCAGTGCTCCAGGGAGGTCTGAGCAGAGCAGAGCAGAGGGGCAGAATCCCCTCCCTCCCTCCCTGCTGCCCACGGGGCTCTGGATGCAGCCCAGGACACGTTTGTCCCTCTGGGCTGGGAGTGCCACAGCTGGGTCATGTCCAGCCTCACACACCAGCACCCTGAGTCCTTCTGAGCAGGGTTGCTCTCAACCCCTTCATCCCTCAGCCTGGGCTGATACCAGGGTTTGCCCTGACTGAGGTGAAGCACCTGGCACTTACTCTTATTTAGCAGGGTATGCACCTTTTTCAATAAATGCGGATCCACAAAATACCCTTACTCCTTTAAAGGCTGGATGTTCAGGGGCCCAGTTAATTGGGTGCTGATCATGACTCGCCACCTCCTCACCCCTCTCCTGAGGAAGTGATTTACCCCAATTTTACAGCTCAAGCTTCACTTCCTAAACAATTTAAAGACTTAAACAACAAGCTGGATTTCTGCCTAACAGCTACAGAGAGGCTGTGGTAAGTACAAAACTTATTCTAAAGCTCTGAACTACTGGTTTACAGAATGCTGAACCTTGCTAGAGAAAACAACCAGGCTCTAAGTTCTGTAAAAATTAGGAATAAATATGTTTATGGGAAAACAATGAAGCCAGTATGACTTCATTGTCATGAAAAAGAGGGCCACTGTGAACCATGTAGTCTTAAAATCAGCCCAAATTTAGGGAAAAGTAGACTAGACAGATTCAAGGTATCAGTGATGTTTGCAGAAGATGTGTGCTGGCATTCCACACAGTCCACAGAGTTAATGACAGCCTGTTAGAAACTCTATCCACTGTTTCGTAAAACCTTTTCAAAACAAAAAGGTAATGTTGTAAGACAGTTCTGGGCCATTTTCAAGAGGCCTCCTACATAAAGAACATCTCATTTATTTTGTTTTCAGACTAGAAATATGCATAAATTGCAGCATCCAGTCTTTATTTGAAGACTCGAGGTATATTTTTCTCAGGAATCATGATTTTAATCTGAATTATTCTAGTTTTCAGTCACCAGATCTAATTTTACTTTTTTTCCTCACAGATTAAGGAGCTATATGCTAATAAAATAATTAACATAACATTTTATTTTGTAGATGATTCTACATTAAGATTAAGCTCTTTTTAACATGCTATAGCTGAGTTGAACATGTTGTGGTCACTGTTTATTAAGACTAATGTGCTATAGCTTGCATGGACATACCATGGCTGTAAAAGTTGAATTTTCACCATTTCTTCTTCTGTAACCACTGCACATACATTTTCTTCTTGCAGTTGTTTCCCACTAACAGCTAGTGGTTTCTGAGAAACAGGTTGTACATTTAGCTTATGTAAGCCTGTCAAGATTTTATAGCAAATAGGCCAAAAATTACATGGGCTTTTCCTTATACTGTAAAACTCTTCAGAAAGAAATGCCAGAGTGTGCAAAGTCACATGCACACATTCCAACAAACAAACAAATAAATATCTGATGTGAAATGTATTACTAATTCAATATAAAGGTTCTCAGTTGCTTTTGGTGATTGCAGGAGGATGGGGCTGGCCGGGAGGCATTCACTGGATCAGCCGTGGTGTTATGCAAATGTGGCTGAACAACTTGAGCCCTGGCTGTCTCTTGGGACTCGAGAACACACAATATAAAGATTCTTAATCTGTGCCTGAGTACTAAAATCATTCAGTCTTTGACAGCATCAGACAGAAAGTGATGGAGGACTCATTAAACCTCAAATCAAAAACCTTAGAGAGTGACTTTAATATGCCAACCTGGTTGGTTTTTTTTCCAAGCTGGCAGATACTACATAACACACTAATGGGTGGAATAACTTCCTTTAATTTTAGTTCTGAGTTAATAAATTGTATATGAATATTTTATGTTTCTGAAAATACTACAAAATTATTGAAATCTACAATACTCAAAACAATAAATAGCTCACTTTCATCTCTATGGCTACACCCTAGACATTTTTGTATTAATTCCGCAGTGACATCTATTAATCTCATCCCACTGTCTAGTACAAAAACAGAGAAACAGCACATTATTTTTTCTTAGTATCTTCTTGCTTAGTTTGTAAGTGGCTGTAAAGTTGATGCTCTTAGACAGTTTAGCAAGTCAATAATCAAATGCAGAATCATTCATCTACATTCCACATTCAGCTTTACCACTTTTTGCTTTTTTTAAGTGTTTGTGTGTCTGTTAACTTCACAGGATTCTCCACAGCAGAAGTGTAAGTCCCTATTTTTGCTCAAGTAATGAGAAAGCTAAGTCACAAAACCTTGGTGTGCTGTCTCAAAGATACACATCAGGTTCTGTCAACATCTAGCACACACACTTCTGGTGTGTGCAAGAGTCACAGGTGACCTCTATCTGCCAATTCCATGTTAGGTGGTAGCTCTAGAAATTAGACTTTGGCTTCTGGGAGAATGGCTGGTTGGTTTTGCTGAAGACAGTGTCAGGATGATTTTAAAATTGCTCCTTTCCTCAGCCATCTGAACCATCAATTACAAAAACAACAACAAAAAACAACCCCAAAAGTACACATATAAAAACCGAAGGAACTGAGTTACTGAGATTTGAAAGTTTACTGAAGATTTTTAAATAAAGACACATAAATTATGAATGAAAATCAAAGTGCTATCTTTGCACATAGAACAAGGGACAGTTCGAATGGTGTCTGTCTTTCCACTGCCACACCATTTTTTTTCTACTCTCCATAGTCAAAAAGTAAGATATTAAGTAGTTTTTATTTGAAACCAAATCCCAAAACACCCACGAAAACAAACACATTGCAGAAATAATCCGTGGCATCCATTTGACAGCTTCAGCTCCATGCAGGGATGCTATAGCTGTCTCTCTGTAAAACAGCAAGAAAAGCAGCAGCACAGCACATCCCCACGCTGTGCAGCCTGTCAGCAAATGGAGAGAAACTAATCCTTGACCCTCTGCAGGGGAAACATAGGCACTTAAATAAAGCTCCAACAAATGAAAAACGAGGCAAGCTCTGTGGAGGAGTGCTTAACTTGAACTTCTCAGTAAATTTCATAAATGGCCCTGGCCAAGTAAGAAGATTACATTGAACTGAGATTAATTCTACTATAAAAATTGAATGAGAGGTGCAGATTCACCCTTTGGAAAGCTGATTTGCTGATATGGTGGAATACAAAGCAAATATAGTCTAGATTTCTTACAACCACCTAAAATCCTGTGATGATAGCATGAAGTATAAAAAAGACATTATTATATACTATCATATATTGTTCTGATCTTCACATTAACTCAGGTGTGAAACAGAGGTATTTTCACTATTAAGAATAAAATAGGTAGGCCTCCTAAAAGAAATAAGAGAAAAACCCAATATCTTTGATAAGTGCTTATATTGACAACTAATGAACTGGAATTGCCTAATTCCATTTGAGAATTATTTGAAAGCTAAAATTATTGTGATTAAATTTAATATCTATAATTTATTTTCCCACATAGGATTAAAAAGTAAATCTCTAGCAACTGGTAATGTTTTGCTTCCATTTCCAGACTGGGTAACAGTTCCGAGACACTCTTCTTGTAGCCACATTCTACTTGATGCTGCACATAGAAAGGACAAGAAGACCTCTCCAGTTTTTCTTACCTTTAAAGCACAAGAGGAGGCAAAGTCAGGTACTACAGAAAAACAACCCATCATGAAGGGCATAATGAGACAATATCAACCATCACAAAAAGCCACAAGCATCCATAGCAATTGCCATTTATCATGATCATTCTTTGGGGCAAATATTATGACAAGATTTTTAAAGATTTTTAAATTGCCTGAGGCAACCTGAGAATACATTCAAGCACAAGGTGAACAGGAGAGGGAACAACAGTTCTTGGAGCACTGAAAGACAAGAACTTTATATTTAATGTGGTGGAGGAAAGGGAGATAAATATACATGGAGAAAAGAGATGATTAACACAGGCAAAGCCGCAGTCTGTTCCCTGAATGGGAATAAGCATCATTGTTTTTACTAGCAAAAAAATTGAAAATGTAAACAAAAATGCCAGTTACATAATGGATCTGATACAACAACGGAATGATGTATGTAGATAGGAGAGGACCTGTACAAAGCATCAGCACATTCAGATTCAATGTGGATGTAAGAATCTATATTTGAAGCCAGGGTGACAGGGAGGATGGGTGTTGGACTTAACAGATATGAAACATCTGGAAATCAGTACTATTACATCAGGGCTGCAGTTTGGACAGAAATAGTCTGCTTCAGCACAGAAGGATAAAATCTTAAAATTATTAGTATGAAGCAGATGAATGTGTTTTAGTGCAAGACTACTGGAAAATATGAGAGAAAAAGAGAAAAGCAAGAGTGGGGACAGTAATTGTAACATATGATGTAGTAGCAAAAATCACAAATATATGAGAAGATAAAAGTGACATATAGCTGTATAATATACAGCTGGTATTGTACAGCCTCTGGCCCTGCTCTCACAGTGCTTCCACCATTCAGCAGCTGTAAAGCTTCCACTGCCTACCTAATGCAACTTGTGCATCACTTCTGCCCTTACTTTTGGAAGAGGTGTGTTAGAGATCAGTGCTAGGGCAAAGCAGAAGCTGCTGAGCTACAGGGTTACCTTTGGCAGGGCACAAAGCACCTGTGTTCTTCCTCTGACGCTGCCTGTACAGCTCTAACTCCCATCTCTGCTATTTCACTGCTGCTCTGCACACAAATGTTTTTCTATGAAACTTCCTTAACAAAGACTGCTTAGTGGATCCACAAATGCCTCTCACCAAATAACTGCACACAAAATGAAATCCTACTTGATTTTAACTAATTGGTTGTTTCTTGATCTATCTTTTTCTGTTTATCCTATCATAGACAGGCAGGATGTATACCAACTCAAAATCAGACGTCCTGTTGCCAACAGCAAATGTTACAGACAGCTGGAATGTACAAGGGTCTCAACACTGGGCATAGGATCCTAAACAGCATCTTACTCTGCTCCTTTACCCATCCATTTCTTAGGATCAAGGCTTAATTAATCTGTAATATACACATAAGCTTTTGGTAGATGGATTTTGCAGGTCTGTATCACCAAACCTGCATTCGAGAAATATCAAAACTGTGGGAAACCTTTCTGAATGGTTAGTAACATCACTTCTTCCAGTAAATTAATCATGCCCAGCTACAACGTGAAGGCTTTTCTTTTTTTCTGAGAAGCGTAGCACAGACTATGGAAACTTCGTGGGGAAAAAGTAATCAGCTAGCAACTTTTCACTGTTTAGTCAATGTCTTGACAGTTTGGATACATTGAAGCAATAATCTGGAGGGGGAAAGGCTGGAAGGTGAGGCCTGGAAATAAAACGCCACCTCTTTAGATTGGCTAATCATTTCTGGATCAGCGCTTGTAATGCACTGCTGCTAAAGAGGCTTCTGCGTGCAAATCCCAAGAACTGTCGAGTTATAGGCACTCAGACCAGCCTATATTTACCCTAGAATACCTTAGAGAGCAGCTAAAGAGTAAACTAATTTGGGAAATAGCTGTTGGGATGAGAAAACTGAAGTACATCTATCTCCAGAGCATGAACCTGCCTTGGCTTTCAGTGTTTAAGTTTACATTTCACAAAGAGAAAGCTCCTCCTTCCACCTCTTCTTGTTCTCAGGCAAGACGGCAGGCTGGTTGACGTCCCACACTCTTCCTCCAGGCTCATCTACTTCTGTCTTTTGTGGGAGTTTAGCAATCCTAAAGGGAGGGGTGGGAGGGGAAACAGGACAGAGGCAAACAAGACCACACCCACAGTACACGTGCTGCTTTACCCCAACATCCTGCTTCCAGCTTGAACTGCTCAGTGATCTCCCTATGGGAAAAATCAAAGGACTTAGGAATTCCTCCTCCCTTTGTGAAAGGGGGGTGGGAGAGGGGCTTTTATGTCTGCTCTTATGCCTTTTAGGGTAGCTTGAGTTTGTCTTGTAGCATTTTGCTTTTCTCTTCCTCTTTGAGCCAGCTTTCCAGAAGCTGCTGCCAAACTAGATCCAGAGCTATCAGGAACTTCAGTCTAGGGCCTTGAAAATACTGGACGAATCTTCACTATTCTGCCTCTGCTTAGTTCTCCTTGCAGCCCGAGATATCACTAGTCCTCAGATGCACACAGGAAAGGAAGAGACCCAGGATCTGTTTCTCTCTCTGCACCCAAAGCAGCTTCATGCCTGATCAATACAGGGACATTTCAGTACCAGACCAGGACAGGGTACTCCTCTAGAGGCATCAGTCATTCCTTGAGCCAGTTGCTGTCACCCACAGGCACCAGAGGATGGAATGTTCCCCATCTGCTGCACCAACAGGCATCAACGTTCTGATCAAGCACTGCCTGCACTGGCCTGGGGTGACCACTCCTACTCTTGAGGTAACCACCTACACTCAAAAGCTCCTAAAAACACAAAGCAGTGGGAGAGATACAGCACGCTGGGAATTCACGGTGGGAAGTTCCCACAGGATCACAGGAAGAGGTCACATAGCATAGATGTTTTCCAGTTCAAGCAATCAAGGGACCAGGAAAGGTAAGTAGGAGAAAGGGCAAGCCCTGAAAATGCTCACCTATCAGTGGATTACACCTCCCCTTCCAATTTCAGCATTTCCAGAAGCCATTCCAGCAAGGCTTTTCATTTTCCTCCATTCTGCCCACAGCTTTAGCAACTACAAAGTTTTGGCTTAGGGGAAGCATGTTCATACTGGAACCATGGCATTCTCTCCCATGTCAGGCAGGCTCTGATTTCCTGCCCCTGTAGAGTACAGGCTGCTCAGAGCATGGGAACTGGTACTACTCATGGGAAGACAGGGGAGCCAGGTCCCAGAAACTCCACAGATAACAGACCTACATCCAGCAGGGGCCACAAGAGAGGACACGTGTCACTGGAATTTCAAGTCTGTGCCCTTAGGCACCCACCTTCTCATCAGAGGAGAGCTCAGTAAGGGAAAGGAGATAGAAGAAAATAAAACACACTGTTGAGGGCAAAGAAGGAAGAATCTGGACAATTCAATTATGCAAGCAGTCTGCATATGGAAATTTGAGTATCTGATTAAGTTTGGCAATGGGCATAGGGACTTCACACATGATTGGAATGAATTCTTGTGCACCTTCCTAAAGAACATGAAGAAGCACTGTAACTAATTCATGTCAGATGGGATGCTTAAGTGTTCCCTAAATAAGAGATTTTGGTAAAAAGCCAACATCTAACAACAACAAAAAAATATTGCACAAGTTCAGTAGCAGCTGTAAGTGCCTGGATGTTTTTGCTGCTCTTGCTTATACAGAAGGACATGAAACTCATCCAAAACAGTAATTGGTGGTGTTATATAAAACCAGTTGAATTTACCATGCTAAAAGAAAGCATCTGTTTTAAAAGATAAAGACTTCTGAATGTACCTTTTATTATACCTTATAAAGGTATACAAAGCAGATGACTACACACCCATGGATTGATTTTAGTGAGCTTTTCCCTTAATCCAAAATTCCTGAACAGGAGGAATCCTTAAGATCTTGCACCACCCCTCCACTCATTCTGAATTATAATTTGTTTGCCAGACAGTACTGCACCCATGCAAAATGTGACTTTTCAGTTTATTATTTTAATTCACTATCTTTACCTTTTAAGCCAGACTGCTCTTCTAAAACACTAAAAGCTGCCCTTAGTAGGAAAAAAAGAAGTGTCACCCAAAAGGGTTTCATTCACTTTTCAGGCAAACTCAAACCCTAGTCTGTGCTGAAAATGACAGCCAGAACAACCAAAATCACATCACCACAGGGTACTTGTTTTTTCCTTTTAAAACAGGCAACCAACTGATTTTCCCACTGAAACAGTTACACAAACAGTTACACTATCAAATCTGAAAGTTCCTCAAAATTTCCAAGTCAATGAAAGCCAGATTCTAGAGGGAGACAACATGGGTAAAAAAAGTATCAATACACATGATATTTTAATACAAAATATTAGCTTTTTTCTTTTTTTTTTTTTTACACAAGTCAGTTTTTTTTTAAAATATAGAACCTTAAAAAATGAACAAATTGCTATCCACACACTATAAACACTTGTTTGTGCTCAGTTTGATCAAGTTATCAGAACAATTTAAACACCAGTCCATAGTTTAAACACTGCCTTGAAGTTGGATGCAAACTATGCCGCACTGCGCGCTACCATTATTGTATGTACAGGGTGAAGCGCCTTCGGTCAGCTTTAATACGGTAATAAAAAACTGTTCAGTTATCAGGTTCTTTGTGCAAGGATTTCACATTCTACTCATGCTCATGACAGGTCTGTATTACATTTCAGTGGCACTGGTCTGAGCAAGCACAGGTAATTCTGTGAATGTTCACCAGAAGAATGTCCGTAACATGTTCTGGAAGTGCGAGTTCTTCAGCTGGATAAAAGAAAACTTGTTAGCTTAGGGGAAATAACTACCTGATTAGCCAGAATTTAACAATTTCTAAGCACTGAAAGGAATTTTGATTTCTCAAAGTTGAATAAAAGCAATTAACTATCACATTTTCATAATGATTACCTATGTAGCAGGTACATCTCAGGAATATTTGTAATTGCCCGTTTTTGGAACGCATAGAAAAGAAAAAATTTCCCTCAAAGTTGGAGGTCTTAAAAGGTCTTGTTTTAGTAGTAAATCATCCACAAGTTGCAGGTTGTTAGCCAAGTAGATTTAGGATGATTTACTTGCATTACAGTAATTTACACAATTGAGCTTTAGGCATACAGTACAAAACTATGAACAAAAAGGTGAAGCAAACTTTTTTATTTATATTCAGGTAAAAACATTAACCTGATGAAGTAAATTATTGCAGATTTGAGAAATCAGCACATAAAACAGTTGGACAGAGCATTGCTTACAGGTGCTTTATCTGTGTCAAAAGACAAAGGCTGAACTGCTTGTTCCAAGCTAGCACTGGGGGGAAAGAAAAAAAAAAAACAAAGGAGAAAAAACTACAAAATTAGCCAGGAGCTTAGATCAAGAACAGGAAAACTGTTTACTCAAACAGGGAATGAAACGACTAATATGTCTTTTAAAAAACTTGTACATCAATTCAAAATGCTCTGGGCCTTACCACAATACACTCTGGCCAGCCCAAGCTGTTGGACTTCAACTACATGAAAGAAAGAATTCTTCCTTGCCTCCAGTACGAGGCTTTTGCTGCCTGAATCACTGTGTAAACAGCTCTGGAGCACTCTGGTAACGACTGTCGCCTTTATATCCTACCACTACAGTAAAACTATGCTATAAGAAAGGTTCTACCTAGTTACAAAGGCTGAATTATATTGACAATATATATTTGATTTCAGTAAAATTTAAATTATCTTAATCAGAGAAAGAGGCATGGAGCAATTAAATGCCCATGCTAACCAAAACATAACAATTGTTGAATGTTGCACACAAAAAGAACCAAGTGAATTGCACATCAGACAATACATGAGGATGGGTAAAATTAGAGGCAGGTGAGGGTACACAGAACTAGTCTACTAAACTAGATTCATCAAATACATGGTGTATTTTAATTTCTGTACTTATGTACAAAAGTTGTCTTTGGAGGAAAAACTTCAGACTTAGCTAGATGGATACACACAGCCCAGTATTAAACTGCACAGCGACATTTATTGTTCCAGCCTGGAAAAACATCCCTTTTTAAATTTCACACAGCAAAGCAAGTTAAAAACTTCACTCATCAAATAAATGATAATTTAAACAAGAACTTGCTAAAGAAACCTTGTCACAACAACTTTTAGGGCCTGATCACTTTAAGTCCATAGGGGCTTTTAATGAATATCAACCAAGTGTCTTTGCTTATAATCTGCAAGCCGTTTTTCTACAACAAGAAGGCGTAACACGTTTCCTTGACTCAGGTGATATATTTAGAAAAGAATCATGAGTTTCTCTTTTGCTGTAACAGGCAGACATTGTATTTTTCATTGTGATCAGGAAAGATGGAATGACTGCTGCCCTTCTCTTGCAGCTATCAAGAGTTTTTCACGCATTATCTCAATAGTTGAATAGTCCGGCAATTTGAGATAGTTCACACAAGTCATTACTGAGGGTAAGAAATCATCGGGATTCTCTGTGGACTCAAACGTCTTCCGTACAATCGTCAGGGGAGGATTCAAACTTCGAAAACCTAGTAATGAGAAAAGACACTCAGAATAAGGCTGCTCCTGAACACCCACAGCTGACTGCAGACATGCCCAGTGACAGAAGCACCACCGCACAACTGACTGCCTGGACACCTTTAAAAGTTCAGAAAATGGCTTTGTAAAGCTGCACAAAAAGCTAAAAATACCTAAAAACCTGCCTGCAGATTTGTCTTCCAAGATTAATTTGAATAAGCTTGGAGGAATCTCCTTTTAATTGTGTTCTGTATGTGTAAAAATTCTATTCCAATCATAATATTTCTATGTCTGTTGGCTTCACACACATTTCTTAAGCTTCTCAGGCATCGTCTATGACTCTAGTACCTGATTATTCTTACACCAGCTTACACTCCTAACACTCAATTGTGTCTGCACCATGTCTCCATGGAAGATCTCCCAAAATAAACATAAGAAAAAAGAATAATCAAGTCTTTCCCCCAAATCCCACAGCATGTAAATACTGGAACTGATGCATGAATTCTGTTTTCACCTGCAAAGTACTCAGAGAATATATTAAGATGTGTATTCTACAATAGTCCCTAAGCAAAGACAGTAAATTTCTCTGTTTACTACAACGTCTCTTACCTAAATAATGAAATTCAAAAGGGGAGAAATTAAGATTAATACTATCCTAAGTGTTGCGTCCTTTCTAGAAAGGAAAGCATTGTTTTCAGATTACAATGTGTCATTTTGTTGCCATAACTTAATGCACTTCTAGTCAAAAAACACAGTACTAGGAGCTTTCAGTTTTATTTAAATTTTGAACTCTTTTGCCCTCTGACAGATTTTCTGGCAACAATTTAAACTTGGAGAGTCAACTGTAGGAAGTGTCATGAGATTAACACAAAGGTTATGAGAACTATAAACCTGAAGTCTGCCCAGCCACTTCTGAAATTAGAAATGTGAAACTAGTATGAACCTCTTAAATACGCAAGTTAGGGAATTTCTTCCTATACTGCAGTAATCATCTTATTCAGAAATGCATCAATAACTGACTTCACACACAGAAATATGCAATAAGGAAAACCTACCTCCTACAGGCAGTCTGGGGCTGCCTGTCACAAACTGAAGAAACAGTCTTTGCTGCTCACTATCAAAACTACTGAGAATTTCAAAGAGATACTTCACTGCTCGACTGAGGAGGGAAAAGAACCAAGAGAATATTATTTTGTTTACAGGCAAAATAATTTCATCAGATTCATATTCAGCACAGTATGAACATATTCAAATAAATGTCATATAGTTCTTAACTTGAATAACAATGTATGAAGATTATTTCAAGAAAGTATTTTTTAGTGGTTTGGTTTTTTGTTTGTTTAACAAGACCAACATGATATTACCTGTCATGTGTATAACCGTGATCAGGCCTGCAACATTCCATTAAAGTCTTTGCATCCCAAGTGTCTGTCTTGCTGCCACACAAGAGCTGCTCCAACTGTAAAATTAAGTAACAAGGAGTAAATGCTCCCCTTTGCCTTGCAAAGCACCAGGAAGACAGGAGTACCACAAAGGCTTGGCCTTTGGAACACACTGTTCTAAAGTGTGCTTTAATGTTTGTTCTTAAAGTCAAAGGTCTGAGTTTATAAAGGTAAACAAGCCCCTCAAAATACACTCTTTAAACAGACTCCCTTGAAGAAGAATAAAACATTCTCTTTTTCAGTCCTGAGAACCCTAACTGCAATTCAGTTCAGTCCACTTAGTGTTGAGCATTTTACAAGGAAATTGATTACAGTGGTGGTGAGAATAAGGCAAACCAACTACTCTTATTCTTTAACCCTTCATCTGAATCTCTTCTTACTGTCTGAAGCTTTGCTAAAGAGCTGACTACTTCTTTTATTGTTTTAAGAGAAGATCCAGGTAGTGTCCACATCTATCTACAGCTACTCAGAGGTACTGCAATACAAGGAATTAGAGTACCCACACTGCATAGAGAAATGAATGATGCATAAATTAAAGCACTACTCAGAAAAGCTGGATACACACAATTGAAAGAAAATGAAGCTGTTCATAATAAAAACATTAAATAAGTGACTACTGAACAGAGAAATCCTTAAGAGTTAAGTGTAGAATTTCAGGGACACTCAGTTTTACTAACCTGCACCAGAAATGCAATGTCATCAGACTCTCACAAATGCCCTGCAACCCAGGTTAAGACTGCCCATACACGCAGATAAAGGTTACAAAAACAGCAGCAAAAACACTTTCACCAACCTCCTCAGGATAGAAGTACTGAAGATGACTAAGTGGAAACACCGACTCAAATCCATCTCTGAAGGAGTCAAACTGTCTGGCAACACCTTCATTTAGTGCCCAGAATATAACCAACTGCAGGGAAAGAAAAAAGAAAGAAGTAATTCCAACAAAGGAAGCATGCAGTGATCACTACTGTACAAAAGAGTAAAATTGCAGAAGCCAAAGACAAGCAGCCCAGCCATATGCTCACTGAAGTTACACCAGGGTGCACATTGATTCATGGAGCTGCTCTACAGCACTGCCTCATTCTGCCTTAATTCATAATTTAGATTACCCTTAACATCAATATTTTGCAGAATTTGAACACATTATTTGCCTTTGTTTTTAACCAAACAAACAGAACTCAGAATAGCTGGTCAAACTGAACTTATCCATCAGAACAATTTAAAGTAAATATGAACATTTTTTATTTTTAGAAGCCTTACCTAGGTGTTCTCTCTCTACACCACTTAAAATGCAGCACTATTATCTTAATTTCCCCCATGGAACTATATGGGTCCCTATTGTAATATTAAGTTAAAAAAAGTAACTCCAGCCTGTTTGATATATTAAGTAGCTTAGTATTATAAGAACACAGAGGAACAAAAGAATTAACTTCATTTCTAGTTACTAGAATATGGTTAAGACTCATAATGCAAAAGACAGTAAGACACTAATCTATGCTTTTTTGAGGGTAATTTTTCTGGTTTGGTTTTTTATCTATAGTTACCCCCTCAACATTAACTTAACTTCCAAAGTGGACAGCACATACTGAAACAACAATCAGTGGGGGAAAGGCAAATGACACAAATGAGACCAGAGTTCTCTTAAACAGATCTCCTGCAGCCAGCATTTCTCCACTAAATTATGGTATTTTACATGGCAGATTTCAGGCCAAGTTCAGGCTCTTTTGTCAGTCAGTGCTATCACACTTGCCTTGGATATCCTCAACTCCAGCAGGAAATGAGGGCTGCTTGTAAAAGATGTGTTGAAAACAGTGAACTACTAGTTTAAAATGTGTTAAAAGCTCTGGCCTGTGGCCCTGATTGAAGTCATCTATGGATGCATCTGAACAGGATTAAGAAGTCCCTAGGTCCTGCTGAAGTCCTGCAGAAAGTATGTAACCCTACTCCAGCAACTGAAGAGTTACTGGTTCCAGAAACTCTCAAGATACAACAGCTCATTAGGATCTGGCTGATAAGTTTTCCAATAGAAGAGTCAGGCATTGAATTTCATGTGAGATACATTGTACTACTTTCACAAACCACTTTTAATACTGAAGAGGAAGGTAGCAGCACAAAAAACTCTTCTACAACACAGAATAGTCTATGGCTATTGTAACACTTTTTATGATCAAGAGCATGTGCCATAATTAAGCTGCACCGTATTTTTGCAGATTCAAAGATAAGTTCAGATTGCTAGACAAAAATCTACACTACTGAAAGTTTTTGTTCACAAATTCAGAACAAGCAAGGTGGCCTCTTTATAATGCAGGGGAGAAAAAAAAAATTACAAAAAAAATAGTAGAGAATGAAGTCTTTCACTATACTGGTAATTGAAGCACTTCTACTTTCAGATAAAGGCAGCTCCTGTGGGAACTTGTCCTTGGGGGCAAAACAAGGAGATTGAGGGAAGAGTGACATGACAGCAGGAGAGGCATGAAAAGCACCAGTAGGATACTCCAGCTTTATAAACTACTTCTCATGTTACTACTCACACAAGATTTCAATAAAAATGACATATTCAAGAACAGGGCAGCTGATCCACAGGGTGCTGTACAGGCCAGCTGATAAATATATTGTTTCTAAAATGGAATTCATCATACTTATGATGGGGAGCACACTAATTTTCCCTCTGAAATCTTCTATTTCTTTCACATCAAGTCTATAAAGCTATAAAGACAAAGATAGGAAAAACTGCACAGAGATCCTCTTAAGAAAATAGTTCAAAAAGGTTTCAGGAGGAGGAAAGCCAGTTTTCTGTTGTCATCTCCTTTTCCTTTACAATGCCAGAAGCCTGCAGCAGACAACTACAGGACATCCGAGCCCTCTGTAAGCCTCTCTCAGTGTATCAGATATCTGATACAAGTTACTTAGGGAAGAAAAAAAAAAAAAAAAGACTGCAAAGTAGAAAAATGAGACTGGAATGCTTGAATGCAAGATTACTCAGTAAACAGAGACTGCAAATTCTGTTTCTAATAAACTGTGGAAGTTTGTATTGCTCCTGTTAAGTCTGCAAAGAGTTTTATATCCAAATATGTTTAATTCTGTAAATGATTCTTGGCTAGCAGAATTTACTTTGAACAAATACATGAGAAGTGGGTAGGTAACAGTTCGGAGCTATAAGGTGAACAGAAGCTGCTCAATGTTCACTTGTAAGGATTACAGAAGAGCTCACAAAATTTCTCAGTTGACAGGCAGGAATTTACACAACCACTACTGAATTGTTTCTACCAAAACATCAGATGTGTTTCTTATGAGTGCTTCAAAACTTAACAGTTGTCAGAGTGAAACCAGCAGTACCCTATCCTGTCAAGGAATGCATTATTTACTAGCTGGAATACAGTGATCCTCCCCTCCATCCCAGTCACAACTTCATGTGATAATATTGCATTCTTCCAGTCCTTCCTCATCTCTTTTCCAGAGTGTTTTTAACCAATTCCCTTTATCACTTCCTTAGACAGAAACAGCTTCCTTCCTTTGTTCAGCAATATAAACCTTCTGTTTTTCTATGTCCCTTTTGACATAGGAATGAATCAATACACAGGTGTATGGCAATTTATTCTGGCAATGTTTTGTTCTCTTTTCCTAATGTATTCTTTTTAGGGTTTGGGGTTTTCCACATGTATTTGGAGTTCTTTGGTTGACTGGTTTGGTTTTCCTTGGGTTTTTTGTTGGATTGGTTTTGGTTTTCTGGACAAAAAACTAATGCTTTAATTTTGACTCTCAACTGCTGATGTTTTAAGTCTGAGTCCAAAAAATTTACACTATTATTACAGCAGTTCAAAGACCACTGCACATGTTAGATCACTACTGCTAGGTAATTTGCTAAATCACTATTCCCAAAAAATTCATTATCATAACCACTTACAATGAATCCACTTAAAATACTTTTTTTCCAAAAAGCCAAACTTCTGATGACCTCATTACATATAAACTAGACTTTTTGTACTACAGTTTTCAAGTCAGGTGCAATTAGATTCTAACAGTTTGACTGTAGTAAACTAGTACAGAAGAGAAGTCAAAAGTAGTAAAATTACTGCTGTGCCTAGCTCATGAGAATGAACTGAAATATATACTGAAACAAACTACCTAGGAGCAAGAAAAAAACCAGAATTTTAGTCATAGGTTTGCTTTTACATACTCTGAGATACTCCTCTAAATTGTGGATAGTGACCGGTGTATCTTTTCCCCCTTTTTTCAGCTCTATATTGGGAAACCCAGGAAGTGTGAAGTCCAGCCCTAGATCTTCCACTGAGCAGCCATTCATAGTCAGAGCCTCCAATGCATACTGTAGACTTTCTTTGGTCTAAAAAATTGGAAGTGAAAACCAATAAGAACAATTAATTCAAATAAACTTATCCAGAAGTTGTGATTTCTAAAGCAGCTTTGACTAATCAGACATTTCTCTAAGAGTATCATCATTACAACTCTTACAGCTCTCCCTGCTTTCCTTCTGGAGTTTTCCAACATAACAGTAAATCAAAAGAAACCAGATAAACAAGCTTAATGGATAAACTGGAAAGATCACAGGAGTACACTTCTTTCTAGCAGTTTTGGAACTAGGTAATATGCCAGAAGACAAACTATCTAGAAAATACTACTGCAAGAAAAGGAAATGTGAAATATGCTATGACTCAGAGGCTATTTTTTCCTTAGAATAGTTCATATTTGGCATGCATACTGACATTTTCCGGCTTTCATCCACCAGGTTTCAGGTTTTTCAAATTCTTGGGAAATTTAAAGCCATGGACAAGGAGAGAGAGACAATGAGATAAAGAGGAACAAAGACCTACAAGCTTACAATACTTCCACTAGTAACAAAGCAGATGTATTAAGAGTATAAATTAGGTTATTACTTCCTACCATCTATTAACATTGGATGCTAGAAAAAGCTTATGTGTCAAAGAACTTTTATCACCAGTGCTACAGGTCTTCAGTGAAAAAAAAAACCCCAATCCTACCTAAAAGGCACTTTTATGAAAATTCACGATTTTGATTAAACCAACTAGTAAAGCTAGTCAAGAGCCAAACTTTTGACTCTTCAAGAAGTGAGATAGAGGAAAAAATCTATCCTAAGTTGGTTAGTATTTTTAAAGCGAACCAAAAGAAGTTAGGCAAACATCTGGCAGTTTTAGACATTTCTAGACTGCGTTTAATCACACAGAAGAATCCCATAATGAATTTCTCATGCTGGACTTTACAAAAAGACAGTTTTATAATTATTAGCAACTGATCTAATAACATTAAAACTACTTTGTGTGAGAACAAAGTAATTATCACTTTTACAATCAGTTTCAAGCCCTCTGATACGTTCAGAATTACTGCTATTTCATAAAATCCAAATACGTAAAGATGTGCTCTTCCATTCTTACGGTCACTTTCCCACCTGAGTTTTATCCTGTTCAAGTCTTTTCTTTTGTCTTACAATATCTTCAAGGTGATATATTGATTTGGCTACCACTGGATCAATACTGAACAAGTCATGTGATGTCAAGGAAGTTTCCTGTCGTAGCATCCACTTATAAAAAGGAAGTCCAAGAGGAAGGTCCACCTGGAAACCAAAGCATTGAACTCTTTAGTACTGAACTGTCTTCCAAAAGTGTCTTCACCTCTTGACCAAATCTACAATACTATCATGCAGCTCTGGCACACACCAAAACACCATGTCCTAGTGTTTTTGCCTCGGAAATTTACAGCCAAGAAAACCCAAGTGACTGCCTAGTGCACATACAATTAAAGCAATCAGCAACTGGAGTAACAACAAGCCCAAAACATTATAGAAAGGGGACTGGAAAGATATTTGCAACACATAGCAGATAATAGCTTTTCCTTTCTACTCTATGGTCTCAAAAGCCACTGTAAAGATCTTCAACATGTACTACCCTTTTCGCCAAAAAAAGTTCAGCTGCATGCTCGTCCTCCTCCCTGCCTCACCTCAGACTGCCCTTACTTCTAGAGCTGAAAGTAATCATTTAACTCTTAATGCTTTCATCCCTCAACAATCAGAAGTAGCATTTTTACATGACCCCTTCAGAACAGATTTTCTACTTCATTCTTACCAGTCTGAAGTCCATGATTGCCTTGGCCATTAGTTTTCCCAGAAAGCGGAACTTCATTTTAACTTTTGCAATGTGAGCTGGCTTGGCTGTTCTACCAAAAGGAAGTGCAAAAAGGCCTTGAAGGTTATGAATGTACTTCGTACCTTCCTGGCTTCCTGTTGAAGAACAAAGAAGGAAAAAAGAAAGAGCTCAGTATTTACTCTGCTAGTTTCTTTCAAGATACAAGTGGCATTCAGATTACCTAAGCTTCTTATTAAAAAAAAAAACAACCAAACACACACAAAACCCATGAAGATCCACACATTATCATCAGGCACATTATCTGACCACAAACTGAGGTGCTCTTTACATAACTAAGTCAACTTAAAATCAATTCAATATTAATCAATATTTATAGATTAGGTAGTAGAGCAAATTACCTTTTGGATTGGCTAAAGTTACTTCTTCTCCCCTCCAGAGGCCTAAGTCTGCTCTCTGTAGTTCCTGAGATACAAGTGCATAGAACTCTAGTGTAGGGCCTAGGCCTGTGCCAACCTTCAGGGAACAGAGAGTGAGAGGAGAGAGGAGGAACAAGACAGGTAAGTCCATTAGGTCAGTTTGAATAGAAAAATCTTTACTTAGTCTGAGAAACATTATACATACTTGCTACAAAAAATACTGCATGGCAAAAAGCACCTAGGGAATCTAACTACAGGAACATTCACAACATGAGCGAGGCAGCCTGGAAAGACCACGTACCAGAGGAAATAACAATCGAGTGAAAGTATTAACTACTTCATATTATATTATATTATATTGTATTATAGAAGAAACACACACAGCTGTTTGCTTAAGAATTAGGAAAAATTGAGCTCTGCTGATTTAGATCAGAAAGGGCTTCTCTTAGCAAGTAAAAAATCACAACCAAGCTGATTAGGGATAATTAAAATACTTCAGCACCAGAAATGTGCAAGACAAAGGTCTGACCAAACCATTTTAGAAACACTGTAGCTATTTTGTATTAATCTTCAGTAAAAAGGGGTTAAATTAGACTGCATTGACATTACTTACTTCATTCTCATACTGGATTTCCAACATGGCTCTTGAACTGCCTAGATCCTGCATCACAGATTCTGCCTGTTTCAACAGCTCATCTCTGTTCACAGTGCGCTACACATTAGAGAAGTTTTATTTAGTAAAATTATAGCTTTAAGTTGCAGCTCCCAAGGCAATTACAACAGGTAAAAATGAGTTTTGCACATTTTTCCACCCCACACCAGTAGTTTCACAGTTCAGTTCAACAATCTGTAAGGTTATGCTTTGGTATAATAATTCTTGTTTCTACACGAAAACTGAATGAATGTGTTCAATATAGAAAGAAAAAACAATACCTTACATTTACATCAGTATAACTAATAGATGTTATTCTTGCCAAGAATATGGCAACAGGACTACAACACAGCAAAGTATTGTCATGTGTTGTTACATACCTCAAACTTATATGCAGAGAAGAAAATAAAGATGCTGAAACCCAAACAAAACCCCCAACAGCACAGGGATTCCTACATGTGGGCAGCTATATTCTTTCTGAACTTGATTCTCGTGTCTCCTGCTGTTTTTCCCCACAGTTATTCAAGACCATACAGCATATACAGATCTTATTTTAAGATAATGTATCTCCAGATTCAAGGCTGATATCCAAGACTCTCTCAAATTTAACACAGTCACAGCTTAGTTTTATTATGTTGCGACAGGTAATTTACCTTCCCTAAATAAAAGAACAATATTTTTGTTTATTAAGAGTCTAAATCTCATTATTTGAATTCTGAAAAATAAAGCAAAAAAGAGGTCTACAAGCCAGTACATGGAAATATGACTAATGCTGCCTAAAACTCCGTGTTTACTGCTGGAGTTTAGTTTCAGGAATTTTGTCAGGGTGCCCCTCCTGCCCTCATGCGGCCGGCACGGAGAAGACACCGCGCCTTCTGCTGGGGGACTGCAGGAACAAAACCCACCTCCCCTTCACCACATCACCAAAACATCAAGTTCTACAAGTAAGCCTTGCTCACAATGATATTCTTAAAGACTATATAAAAAATAGATAAATCCTTCATTCTATTTTAAACAAGATGTACTCACTTTTTTCCTGTCCAGCCGTGGTGCCACTCTACTATCCTGAGAATCCGACTGGTTGATTTCTGGATTAGTATCCAGTAGCCTCTGCATGGCTCGATCACGATCAAAGGCCGTTACATAAAACAGCATTTGGCGGGTATCAAATGGAAAGAAAAATGGGCTGTGAAGAGCATTAGATTAGTTAGGGTGTTCCAAGCAGCATCTCTGACTAGCATTCAGTTTAAAACACAACAGAAAAGTAGTATGGCCAAAATTAGTGCTTTATTTCACTCTGTGGTGAAGGTAGCCTTCAAAGGAAGCTCTCCAGAAAACACTTTTAGTTAAAATGCTTAGGAGAACATGTTTTGAGAAATGCAGTATATGAAGAAGACAAAAAATTCCAGAAACTTTTGAATGTTCTTGAAAAGTAACTCCAAATACTTGAATGCCTCAGCTGTGCAAAGTTTACATCAGAAAATAAAATTCCTTGCCCATTACTGTTCTCCAATCAATAAATCCGACAGACTGAAGATTTAAGCTCAAGCTCCCATAATTGCAGCAGAAAGACATGAGAACCTGCCAAGAGCAGCATCACTCTTCTACCTTCCACCATTTGCAAAAAATTCTTTAAATAATCTGTGAAAGACTACCAGAGAAACTTCTTGTTTTAATTTATCGCTTCCACTGCTCTCAAAGGCATGGGCATGTTAACAGTGTGGTCCTCTATTGGCATTAAGTGAAAAGGCAGTTTTATTGAACAAATAATGCTACAGATGTTTAAGAATATACATTCGTGCCCATCATCTATGATCTGGAACAATGAAGTGAATATTTTTAAAATGAAAGGCCAAAGAATGACTCTCAGAATATATTTCCAGAGTCATCACATATATTGCTGCAATTAACACACCTGTAAAACCCAAGAATGTCAACTCTGATTTCTCATTCTTCCAAGAGCAAGAGCTTTACAGCTTATACTCAGCATCAAGGTACTACAAAGTATTATGTATATAGCTTCATAAAAATTCAAATTCTTTTATCAGTATCATTTATAAACATATCTTCCATTGTATCATACTGAATATACCAAGACAAATACAATGATGTGGTAAGAATGCTACTAAGCAGTTTAACAGGAGAAAAGACATCATCTGAACAATCAAAATGTAAATGGAAAACCTTCAGATTGTTCAGCAACTCCTGTAAGAAGTGGTCCAAACTCTGCACACAGTCTACCCCTCAGAACATGATTTCAACTGGGCAAAGTAGGTGTAAACTCCATCCAAGTGTCACTATGTAACACAGCAAGACTTCTGTGACTACGTTTTGCACTCTTCAAGAGACCTCTAAGGATGATGCATTGTGCTGCTCAGCCAAAATTCTTACGGAACTGGAATTAGACACTACACAGCAAATCACTCATACCATGTTTTTCCAAGTTCTGTCAGCCAAGTTGGGATGTTTCCTGTCATAATTACCAAAGGATCCTGAAGCTGCCTGTTTGCTTTTGCTGTCAGTTTACTGTTGATAAACTCCGAGGTTGGAATTATCTCCTTGCAGACTGCATTCTGTGTAAAATAAAAGCAATATATCTCTAGTTAGAGAAACGCTGAAAGAAATAGCAAGTCTTTGTTTAAAAATATTTCTAATGCTTCTAATTTACTTATCATGGAAAGTGAAAAAACTTTTACTGTTGTTTTGTTGATCCAGAGTCTCTGACAAAAAAGAAGGACTGAGTAGATGTTTACCAGTAATTTCCTTTTCAGGAATAATGTTGGTCTTTGACCTTAAGGAAGGACAAAGCATGGATATTGTGTTCAACACAGTATAAAGAAAATATAACTGACTGTAAGAATGTACAGGCTTTATCTTCTCAGTAGTTAAGACAAATATGTAGGGGAAGATGGCAGTATTTGCATTATTATGTCTTCTGGAGAGGCAGTGGACAGCAGGAAAAGGTTATTTAAAATGTTACAAATAGTTCTGTCCTGAAGCAAGTATCAAAGTGATTTATGACATGCTCTACTCACATCATACAAGTAATACCAGTATCGACTGATGGCATGTAAAACTCTCAAAAGAAGAATAACATCTAATGAGGGGTCTTCAAATGTTATATTTTCAGGTGGAGTAGATATGAGGTAAATTTCCAGAGGATTTAACACCGAAGGACACACACCATCTAGCAGGAAAAAAACAACATGTTAGCAAAACAACTCAATTAGAAGTTTTACCAAGATTTAATTATTAGGAGCCTAAGCAATATTAGTTGTGACATTCACTTAACTAAAACAGTTCAGTTAAACAACTTGGTAAATGTCTTACTTTTAGTTTTAACTAAAATATAGCCAAATATATATGCCTACTATTTTTATACTATGCCTGTTTTAAAAGAAACACTATAGAGCAGTAAACACTGTTAAAGTTCTGAATGGGCTGAGAGGAAATCTGACATAGCAAGGTACCACACTCACCATGCCACAATTCATCATGTTTTTTAGAATTTCTAGGGGAGGTTTTTGTGGGAGCAGTTTGTGCTCTTCCTCTTTTACCCCCAACACAGTCCTTATTACCATCTTCATCCTCTCGCACAGGCTTGTACCTAAAAAGTAAACAGAAGTTAAAAACATGTTTTGAAATAAATGCTAACTTACTGAGAAACAAAAGCACTTTTAAAGGTGTTAGTTCTCAGATTTCCAGAACTTTACTTGAATGACAGTTACAAGCAGAAAGACAAGAACACCGCACAGGGATATGATCCAGCCTCTGAAGTAAAGTATTTCCCAGAGAAGAAAACACAGGGACCCTTCAGCTCCATGAAAGGGAAGGAGAGAAGGTGAATGCATGAACAGAACTCCAAAGTGACTGAGGTTAGACTTAGGGTTAGGTTAGGTTTTGGTGTTTTTAGTTGATGTTTTATGAGGTTTTATTTGCTTGCTTTTCTTCTTTAGCATGTTTAAATGTTAAAAAAAGACTGCTGAACATTAAGGTGTTCAGCATAGTCACGTGTCCATGTTTCTGGCAAAATATGGCCAAAGAATACATTCACTTTCACAGCAATCAACTGGGAAAATTAGTATGAAGTTGACCATTAGTTGTATACTGCACATTCTCTACTGTTCATGGTTAGTTACCCAACACTAAGAATGGTTTCTCCCCATCTAGCAGGTGTCATTTAAAATTCCCCATTTCTTGTTCACCAGCTTTACTCAGGAGCTAGAAAGAACATCAGGAGCTAGCAATGAATTCGTACTAAGTTTTAGATATCTCAATCAGGAAACTCAAAGCTCCACAGCTTTCACAGGGATAAAAAGAAGACAGTTGTATTCCAAATTTCTTGATGTATACACATTTAGCAAACTGGAGAAGTGACTCCTGGATTCCTCTAGGCAACTTACCAAATGGTATGCGTTTTTGTCCAAATCCCAGCTCTGCCCAGTGGGTTGCTTTCATCATCTGTAGACTCCCTCTCTTCCTCAGCTTGTAAACTGTACTGCCTGACTGCTTGGTACACAGTCATATTGTATGGCAGCAAGTGATCTCCAATGTAAAACTGCAATCTATGTCTCACATTCCCTGAATTTAAGAATTGAGCAGCCTGAACAAATAAAAAATAAACAACCACCATACAAGTTAGGAAACTTGTTGCATAGCTTTTCTTTAAGACACTCCCCACACTGCACCCTCCCTGCACACCCAGAGCAAAAGCTTACCAAAGATTCATCTATTTCTTCATCTGACCCATCATCATCACTATCTTCATCATCTTCTCTAACTCTTCCATAGCCTGAGGCAAGAGGGACAAAAGACATCCTCATCTGCTTTTTTTCATTAAAGGTATAAAAGCTTTGGTACCCTGTTATAACTTCTAAAACTTTAAAACATATCAGTTGAAAACAATTAAGATTCAGAACTGCCAAAACAAATTTCAGTATCAACACCTGCCATCAAAAATACCAAGCTACAGCCAGTGTGACAGTAAAGCAGTAATACTTCTTTCTTAGTATTTTGACTGAACTGTTTAGCACAGGAAACAGTTTTTCCCAGAAAAGGAAGATTCTCTACAGTTTTACTCTCCTCCCTTGTCAGCAAAGTATCTTCACAGGTACCTTCCATTTGTCTTCAACCTAATTCTCACAGGTTTTTAAAGACTCTACACTGACAGCAGGAACTATTCCAAAAAGGAAAACACAAGTGAGTGTATAATATATATAAATACCTCTAACTACAAGGTATCTCTCAATGGCTTGTACCAAAGCCAGAGGATCAATCTTCACAGGTCCACCTTTCCACTGTTTCACATTAGCACAGTCTGGATGTCTTTGCAGTTGGCATTTCAATTGATGTGTATTGAAGAATTTTAAAGCTTGGGATCCTCTGTTAAGAGAAAAACTCAAAATAATTTGTGAAAAAAGTTGCTACACAAAGAATCTAATAACCACAATTGCACTAAAAGTGCAGTAAAATAGGCTTATACATGCATTCACAATTTTATTTGTTCAGAGTATTATTTGTCAGACTACTTCTCTAAAAATAAGCTACTATGGTTTGGATAAATAGTTTCTTTGGCTAAGTAGTTTTGGGTAAAAGTTTTCTTCTATAAGAACACCAGAGTCCGAGTTGAACAATATCTGGAAGCTACATGTACTGAGAGAAAGCCCAGCCTAAGGTCTGATTACAATATGGCCTATACTGACTATCTTTGAAATCTGAAGTAGTTCAATGGTCAGCTGATGGCACAAGAGATTTAGAGCTGTATTTACTTGTGCAGTACAGCGAGGATCAGAAATGGGCATGGAAAATGCAAGTATTCATTTAAACAGATTTTCTTCAATAAAGACCTAAAGAGAAAACCTGAAAGCTCCTCTGTTTCTTTTCTTGCCAAGAATAGTTTACATATACATTCCACCTCATCAAATTATCAATACTCAAGAAAGCTGGTTTTATACAACAAGCCTCTTATCTTGGGCTGCTTCTATTTCCAGGTGCTAGTAAAAGACTACCAAAACTTAATGCCTCAAAATCCTCATTGACATAATCCACAGCAAAACTTGCAGTCAAGCAATGCTACAGTACCCTGGCTTCCCATGTTTCATTTTCTAGCAAAAAGAACAGCAAGATTTTATGATTAGCAGCTTTTTAAATGGGTAGTTACCCCACTTTTTACAAAAATAATATAGGAAGGAAGCATTCTGAGATTACAGAGCACATACTATTTGCAAATGCCAGTATAGAGACACTATTTTCTTCTAACAAGATACCTGGGTACTGCATTAATTTTTTAAGTTTTAAGTTTCACAGGAAACAAGTACTGAGTTTTAGTGTTGATTAATGTTACAGTGTGAGGCTCCAATACATCAAATTAAGGGGATGTTGTGTCACCATTAATGAAAAAAACCCCTCTCCACATTACCTTACTACCTGAAACATAGAAGACCTTTAAAATTAAAAATACCAAAGACGAATTTTCAAAAACTAATTTTCGGTATTCCTCCTCTCATGCTGAGCTTTCAGGCAGCACCAAAAAATCATATGCAACTGTCACAAGATTCACTGTTACACAATAAATAAAAATTAGTGTTGATTTATTGAAGTATAGAAAAGGAATTGTAGAAACAGGTCTTTAGTCACTCAGATTCGTTACTTAAAACGCAACTACCAAGCTGGATTCCAAATTTATTCTGTACCTTAAGACTCAGGGCAGGTCTACAGCTATTTTAAACCCTACTGGCAGCCAAGACTTATCACTTAATCCACTATCATCCTAGAGAACAGAACCTACATGAATAATGAAGCTGAGCACACTGTAATACACTCACTGCAACTTCATGACTCTGCTAAAAAACATCAGTGTCCAAGCAATAAATAAATAGTTTCTTTCCAGTGTTTGCATTGTTACATGGGGACAAGGAAGACATTTGGATTTTTAAAGGGTAAATTTCAAGATCACACTTAAAAGTTTATCTATCACCCTCAATTTCAGTGAGACAAGTTTCAAGATGGTAAGCAAACATTTAGTAAAATATTCCATCTTCCTCTGACTAAAAAAAAATCCAACTGTATCATTGCTTTTGTCTTTAACAGAATCAGAAGTTTCCATTACCTCCACTTGTAATTGTATTTCTACTTGCTCTTGTCCTTTTAGTGTTGTTTGAAACAAAACACAAGTTTTAGAAACAAAAGTTTTCAAGTTTTACAACAAAACTGTTACCTGAGCATTAATCCTTACCTGCTCCCTGTTCCATTTCCACTAGGGAAGTCATGCACTTTAACAGGAAACTGTTCCATCTGACTGAGGCAGTTGTTCATTTTATGGACTAATGCCAACAAAGGTGCATTTTCTAATGGCTCTAATCTTCCAAGGGGCTCTTCTCCAGGAAGCTGAAATATAGTCTAGTCTTTAGTTATCCGCTTGAATTAAATCATCCTAAACAATTTATACTGTAAGTTAAGAATCCTTGCTCTCACTGAAAGTAGCAGCAGTATCATGATGACTAAATGACAAGTTTATGAAAGACCTGTTTCAAAGAATGCACTTTTCTCTCCTGGTTTCAACTGAATAGCCCAAAAGATTTTAAGCATTCACCCTTAACCATGAACAATAAGCTTTTTGGAAGTTTCAATTATCTGCTTTCCTCTCTTCCACTTCAAATTTCTTCCTTTAAAAACAGAACACTAGTTTCTTGCCATATTTAGTCCTAAGTGATAGTATTATTATCCAAACTCTTTCCATATCAACTTCTCAAAAGAAGAAACAACTTTTAAGTTGTTCAAGACTCGGACAATTGGCCATTTTGGAATTTTTTCCACAGTTGTCTGGAACTTTCTGTAATTACAGGGTATTGAAAAAAGTTAATGACCTATAAAGACATTGAACAATATAAAAGTTGCAGTGTTATACAACTTAGACACAAACAAAACATTCTTTTTGTATTCCACCTTTAAGGTAAGGTAACATAAAACCTTTCAGAAGATTTTTTGAGAAGGAAAATTTGAAAGACAACTAAGAATGCCAAAAAATAAACAAGAAAACTTACTGGAGAAGAAAAAAATACATGAAGAAATCTTTTCAATCTGATATCCCTGCTTACAGCATCTTTTTCACTTTTAGATGTCAAATAGAGCAGCAGTTGTTTAACAAAACCACTATGCTGGATTTCAAACGAGGAGACGTCAGATTCCGAGACAATGCTACGGATTTCTACAAGGCACTCTGTTCCACCATCCACCTGAAAAATATGAAGTGTGTTTTACTACCCAGGTACTAAGGGCTTAAGAAATGCTAGTTTTTATTCTACTGCATGAAACAGCTCTAAAGGGAGGGTTAAAAAAGGAAAAGTCTGGAATGTATAGTAACTCAATACACGCAGCAATGCAGGGCAAATAATCTAATAAGCACGTCTCTGTTCAAGGGGAGACATTACAGTGAACATCTACATTTTCTCTAGTTTGAGAAATACAAGGTCCCATTTCTGTCTTATGCAAGGTAAAGATAAGCTCCAAGCAGGGGTGCTTTCTGTTAAAAAAAGAAAAATAAACAAACCCCCAACAACTCAAATTGGTGTATGTTTTACATGACATCTGTCTGTGTGAGAGAGGAGGGAAAGTTTCATATTTTAATTATTGCTCAGATCAAAGCACAGAACACAGCTCAGCTCTTGTGCTAGTTTAGAAGTTACATGTTTGGACCATGTATCAAGGACCAAAACCACCTGAAAAGCAAGGCTGAAGTTCTTGACATGCTACCACATTTTTCCCAATCTCTATTTCTTCTACCATTTTAACAAAATGCTGTTTCCCTCTCCTTCTCCCCATAAGTCTCAAAGTTCTTAAAACAAACAGCATTGTTCTTTAAGAATAAAGTCAAATCCCTGATACTTAACTTTCAAATTTGAAAGTTAGACAAATGATATTGCTAGGACTGGTCTTTTAGCATAAGTGGTGTGTGTGTCAGAGCTTACATACTCATTCTAAAAAATTACTCCAAGTCATAATGACTCATAAGTCAAGGCAAGAAATTACTCCCCCCAACTCTAAGTTTGTCACTTCTAACCTGGAGGTTGAGTTGTTCAGTTGCAGTGCAAAGTCTCTGTAATACGTTTAGTGCAGGATTGCTTCCATCCATGTTTTCAGAACTAAAGTAATGTTCTACAAATTTATGGGCTTGCTCCTTAATCCAGCCCTTAATTTTTTCTCTGTAAAGAAGCACACAAAAGGCATTTAGCCACACTTAGCATTTGCATACATCAATATTACAAATAAATACAGCCTGAGTGTAATTCTCTCCATGTTAAACAGCAGTCATAGAAAACCCTTTGCTTCTACTCCAATACAGTCAAGTACTTTTCTCTACAAATCACTTCTCGCACTGTTTTTCTCAGTTCTCCAATTTCTCCCTACCATGCAACTTTAAACTATTCAGCTGTTATTTTCTCTACCTTAATTTCTTAATTCTTTTTCCAATTTTTTTTATCTGTGGTTAAGCTCCAACTTCTTTGTAGCTGCTACTTAATCCATTGATCAGTGAACATCGTGTTACAAGTACTGTGATTTTTTTGTGTGTACCTGTTATTGGAAATGGTATCCTTGGAAGCAGCCCTTGCAAGACCACTTACTCCTGCTGTTCGTGCTGGTTCAATATTATTACTGTTGGACTGTGTGCTTAATCTTCCCCATGTTTTAGGATTTAAACTTGCCAAGAAAGAAGATTTAGGAGACTGAGTAGTTGTAGGGCTTTTAGCTGGAAGAAATTAAGACAATCAACAGGTTTATTGCAGCTAGCTCTTTCTGCCATTTATAAGCTTACTTTAAAACAAGATAAAAATATAATACTTTAAAAATTATTTACCTTGATTGTCTACTTTATCATCATCTCTTGGAGGGGAGTATTTTGGTCTCCTTGGCCCTCGTTTTGGCAGTCTTTTTCTCTTCAGAACATCACTCAGTCGTCTGTCCAAAATTAAAAATGAACTTATTTCCACCCATGAATATATATTCAGGCACACACTCCTCCCTCAGTTTCAGATGCATCTGCCAACTATTTCCTTGAGAATTAAAGAACAGGTTCCATCCTATAACAAGGATATTCCCTGTTCTAGGGGCTGAGGGGCCTCAACTCTATAAGTGACAGGACAAACTCCATCCAGAAAGGAAGGGTTTTCCTTGCCGTCATCTCGCTATTATGAGCAGCCAAATACAGCCAGAAGTGACACTAAACAGGCTTCTCATGATTTTCATGCTTTAATTTGTGCAACCATTTGTTCATCCATTTATCTGAATATACTTAAAATGAAAAAAAACAATGCACAAATCTCTACTGAATAAGCACCAACCAACACCAGATATTTGACATGCCTCCCCATTAAAAGCCCAGAAAACACTTCTTAAACAATTTGTGGCATTTTTAGTCGTCAATCACTACACTTCACAAGTTCACATATTTCAATTCTTGTTTAAAGTGACAAATATTTGACCTTTAAAATAAGAGCGAACTAGTAATTTATTCCTACACTGTATTTTAATTCAAGTGTTCAAAATTATTGCCTTCCAACAAAACTTAAGGATAATTCCTTCTTTCTCCAGCCTCTAGCAGAAAGGAACCACGCCCCACAGCTCTGAAAGAATCACTGTCCTTAACAGTCAGATAAGACTACAAGCTGTTGCTCTTGACATTCTCCCAAAACAGAAAATTATTAAATATAATTATGAACTAACTATCAGGTCACTGCTTTTTTCCCTCTCTTAAACATTTAATATAAAATGAATCAAAAGTACCCACTAAAAATTCAACATCAGTCCAATTTAGTTCTTTAGAGGAAAACACCACAGCAAAATGCAGATGATAACGTGGGCAACCCATGTTACTCTAGACTTTTTTTTAAAAAGTTAAGATCAAAAAAACCCGAAACTCCACCAAAAAAACAGATTACTTTTCAGGAAGTGCACTTACCCCTGTGGGCTCAGATCCAAGGAATCCTCCCTGCTGTGCTGTAAGCTGGGAGAGCCCAAATCTGCAGCTGCATTGCTGGCAGCAGTGGCTGTCCCAGTACTTATGGTCGTTGTGGTTCCCAGCGTTCCTGACCCATTAGTGCACACTTTTGGGGGGCTTGTTAGCAAAGCCTCAGACTCTGCCAAGTTCTTCACCTGGTGCATCACCCCTTTGAGACAGAAGAGATCTTTGTTTGGTGGGTTGGTGTGGGGTACAGGGAGAGGAGGG
>VWYI01026350.1:0-22862 GCA_013399455.1 Anthoscopus minutus
AAAGGTGGAACAAACCATTCAACATGGAGAGAGGAACCGGACAAAACCATTATAACTGATTACAGAAATTGGAATAAACTCCTAAATCCCCCACAACAGAAGGGCACTGTCAAAACTGAAATCATTGGCATTCAATTTTACTCTTTTAGCTTCTTCTTTGTGCAAAAAATATTTAATAATCAGTAATACCAATTGTTGGTGCAATTCTTCTGGAATAAAGTTTTTTCAGTGGAATGTGAAGCAGTTTAGTAAGCCTGGTGGCAGAGCAGTATGAACGATTTTTGATTAGGAGGCAGAAGGCTAGACATTGGAAAACAAATTTCAGATTTCAGAATTGCTGCCTTATTTTCAAAATTGACACTGAGTTGTTTAATCAGTTCTGTAACAAATATACACATACTTGGAGAACTGCATGATATGGGCTGCTGACTTTTCAAATGACACTGACTTTGGGACTGTGACATATTTTTCACTGTGTACCAAGGGTTTATAAATTGTATTTGTTCAAGCAAAGATTTAACAAGTGCCTGAGTGCTTGCTGACCCTCTAGTTCTCACCATGGGCCATGTTTTACTGATGAAGCCACTACCACTGGCTGGAGGCTTTGGGCTGCATAAAAAAAATCATCATCTTTCTTGACTTCTGTGTTGGTAGATAAAAAAAAGAGCCTTTTAGGCTGTATGCAAATCACCTGTGAGGAAAGACATTTGTTTAATTTGAGTTTTCCAGGAGGCACTGAGAAATGTGCTTGTAGAGTAGCATCTCACTAAAGCAGAGAATAAATCAATAAAAAGATTCACAGTTCTGTGTTGTTCCAGTACAGAGGGAGGATTGAAAAAAAAAACCCATAAAAGAAAGAATTTATGTCAGGTAGACACTGGAAGCTGACAAACAATAATGATAATAAATATATTCACTAGAAAAGGAAGAAAACAATTAAGATAGCCACATCACAAAAAAATTTAAATTATTTATATATTTCTCTTCAGAGACTAAATAGCTACAGATTAAGAGCTCAAAACAACAGTTCCTTTTCATGTGGAAACAGATGGATAGACTCAAGGGCAGTGTAACCTAGCCTGCTAAAATAAGTAAACCCTGCTTCTCCAGTGTCACATATTTCCTTCATATTTCAAGAGAAATAATCTTTGCCTACACAAGGTTTTGAATCATGTCTGGTTCATTCTCAAGAAAGCTGCCTTGCCAAAATCTTAGTCACCCTGCTTCTTTAAGGACACGACACTGCAATTAGTCCCTCACTCCCCTATAGTATGAAATAGCCACCCGTCTTCTGATTACTTTTCCACTGACCCAGTGGGCACAAAGTTAAGTGCTGAGGATGCAATACCCTATTCTGTATAGCTGCAGACAGGCATTGCATGTAACATGATGTAGATTTTTTCTGGACACACAGCAGCATCAGTCCAAGATGAGTCAAACATCTGCAAATGATCTCTGTTACTGATTTGTAGTTACATATTTTCAGTTTGCAAATTTTCTCTGGGATGCTGATAAACACTACAAGTACTCAAACTTTTATTTCCTGGATGAAAAATTTCAGTATTCCTTGCTACAGCGTCAGGTGTTCTGCACATTTTATACAAACGATGTTCTAAAAGAGAATTTGGAAAATTTAAAAAAAAAGTGAATAGTTTTCTCATATTAACTGGTAAATTCCATTTTTATAAGCATCAGCGTTCTGCCTCTTGAATATTCAGGGAAGGGAAAGTGCTCACTTTGTGTTCAGATGTGTCCTATTACACAAAAGGTACAAAGCAGGAGGAGAGAGTATATTCTGACAATGTAAATAACAGCAATGCCAACAAAGACTCCTGGAGCTGCTCCTCTGGGTCTTCCACGTGATGTACTTCTATTTGATAAATAATCTCTGATTATCGTTCTTACAGACATGAGCAACTTCTGTCAACCTAAATATTGCCCTCATTTTTAAAATTTAGTTCTCCTGTCATATAGGCTTTATTTTCTTCTTCCTGTGCCATAAAAAAGGGGAGAAGTCTCCTGAATGGAAATTGGCTTTTCCTCTCCCAGTCCACATCTCCCCTCTCTTCTTGCCGGGCATGAAATTGCAACCAGCTAAGACAGTTAAAGCATTTGTCAAACCTGTTTCTCCATTTAACTGTTTCAAATAACTAAGCCAGGAAACACAGCTGGCCTTTATTACACAGCTGTGGCATCACAGGATCACTGAGAGAAACAGAAATATCTTTCCAGTGCTTGCCAGCTTTGCCTTTCTACAGCACAGGGTTTCTTGTAGCTGCATCTTTCTGCACACAGACATCTGAAACTGGAGGTTGGGCAACTCAATCTGACAGCATCCACCTTGGCTTCAGGAAGAGCTGATGGCAGCACAGAAGTGTGCTTACCTCAAACTTTGGAATGAACTGGTAATTTCAGGTTTAGTGTGAAAGGAGCATTCTTTTCATTTGACTATTTCTCAGAGTTTACACACCACTCTTCATGCAACAGTGAAAAGCCGTAGCCTGAGAAGCACACACAGGCATCTTTGGCAGTATTTTTATTTCAAGAATACCTCAAATGTGACTTCCCAGAAAACAAAGCCTAGCTCTTCTCGCTGGAATTTTTTTTTTCAAAACTAGAATTCTTCTAAACTGAACAGGAATTAAAACAAATTCTAACTCTGTAAGAGTTGAATATTATTGACTTGTTTTTTATGAATAATTCCTTAATGAGCATTTTGTCCCTTTTGAGTCTCTGCTAATCTTTAACTCTTTCCGTGACTTTGCAAATGAATGAAAATACTGGTCTCAACTTTTGTTAAAATGTCACCAGCAAAATGGTGACTGATGCAAACTGTCATGATTGGTGCTTTGGTATTCTTATGGCATTTATTACTAATGACTTTTTGAGAGCCACACAAACCCAGTACACTCCCCACATCTCAAACCCCTTCTTGCTCCCTCCCTGGCACCCCACTGCTGGCAGGCCTGCTCCAAAACACCTGAACACCTGGCTGTAGAAAATCTGCCCTTGCGCTTCATCTAAATTCAGGTCTGCTACAGAAGGCACAAGTTTGCTGCTCTTTGACTCCTGGGATGCAGTTTCAGTCTCCCTGAATATTCCTTAGAGTAGAAACAAAGCAGAAGAGCTGCAAGAATCCCCAATTCAATGAAATCTTGTGATGCCACTGCTGTTTTAGCATTACTGGTGATTAAGCAGCATGTTTGTAGCAGCCCTTTGATCCAAGCTGGAAGCAGCTGAGTGTGTATTAAGGCATCAGTGTGAGGTGACACAAATAAAACACAACTCTTTTGAATGTCAGTCTGTCACCTGAACCACTGAGCTGTCACTCCACCTTTCTGTACCTCTTTTGCATGATCAGTGCTTAAAACTTGGAAGTCCTCATTATACAAGTGACAATTACTTGCAGACCTTCTATCATAACCTTTTTACTCCTTTTCCTCAGTTTTTTGACCAAGTTTTTCTTTTGTTTAGATTCACTGGAGAAGAATCTTGGAATATACAAGTCATCCAAGTAATGCCTGTGGACACAGAAAAATTAATCCAAAAAGCTGTTATTTCAAATATGCATCTCAAATTGCAGTTCCTGAAGAAATATTCCAAGATCAGCAATGTTACAGCATACACACAGTATTAAATAAATAAAGTTCCCACTTCCCACACACTGTGACTTTTATAGTGCACCGACTTAATATTCCTAATAAATTCAGTATCTATGTACTCATTAAAGATTGTTAAGTATTGATATTAATAATTCCATTTTCATTAATACAGTTTCATTAATACAGCTGTCCAGAGAGCACTATGGGTTTTTACATGGGAGTCTAGGCTTTCCAAGCTCTATTCAAACCCTCCAGATGCTGTAGTATTCCCTTCTGAAACAAGGGAAAAAATAAAGGGGAACAGAGAAAAAAAAATACTTAAATTACACAGCAAGTAATGAAGAGACAGTTAGTAGCAGTGGGAGCTGCTACCTGAAACACCAGAAAGCAGACCTGTGCATTTGCAGAAACACAAATCTGAAATAAAGTGTGTTAAAAAAGGACTGTTGGGAAATGAAGCAGTAGGATCAGCCCAGTCCTCTGTGTTCACCCTCTACTTTCTTTATTAGATAATCTGAGAATAAGGTATGAGATAAAAGCAACACAAATAAACAAACCAAGTGTAGGTACAGTGTTTGCTTTGTAGATTATATAAAATGTTTATTAGAAAGTAAAGTGCTCAGTTTTACAGATCAGTACATTCTTGATCATTGTATAAGACTTGCATAATTAACAGTTTCCTAATAAGACCTGTATTGTACATTACTATGCAAAAAACTGTACCTTTGTAATAAGTGAAAAATGATATTATAATCTAAAACTGAAAAACGCACCAATAAAATGTTTGTAACATTTGTCAAGTGGCAATGCACTTACTGCAAGGCCCACTGTCAACACACACAAGTACCCCATGGAAACTTATTGCACTTCAAGATGAAGTTTGTTATCAAGTAATGACATGTTACAGAAATACACCCCAACAGATAAAACTATAAATGCAAACATTTTCATAATAAACATATAGTATAAATGAAAGATGAACTGAATGACTGAATTTCCATTTTGGAAGACACATTTTGGATATGAACATAAAGACAAGGCTCTGTATATTTAAATTGCTTTGGTATCATATTTTCTATTTTCCTTGCACACCAGCTGGCTATGTGTACAGCTGGTGTTTCATTTTGGTCTGTTTGTCTATAGTCAGAAATGCAGTTCAACACTGAAAAGCTTTCTTCATAAAAGTTTCTGAGGTGTTAAACCCTTCAATCAGGGCAAGAGAGAGCTTAATCTGAATGCCCTCATCCCACACAAATGACTTCCCACTGTGATGTGCACTGTTTTGGCAAGTCGGAGTTCATGAGAACTTTGGTGAAAGGGTACGAATTTCTTCAAAATACAGGACAAAACAACCCAAACAAGAACCACAAGCTGTTCTCCTATGTAATCCTGCTCCTGAGACACAGCTGCTATGAAATTCCAGTACTGAATTTCCTCCTCTTCCACCTTACAATAATTAGGTTTTTGTGCATATGGTTTCTCATAAAATTAAAAATGGAAAGGCATGAATTCTATTTAGTTTTAGTAAGTTCCCTGGTGAGAGGAAAGGCATTCTGAGCCACTGCCTATCCAGGCAATGCCATTGCAAGAATATCTGGAACATGGAAGCTTTGCCTAAGCAGCACTCCCACAAGAGTGAAGAGATAAAAACCGCTTGTTGAAACAGAAGGCACCAACATAACATATGCTACTTATACTTTGTCAAACTGGCCTTTTTTCCTCTATATACCCTACTATAGCTAATAGCTGAGATGCGGTTGATTATGCAGTTTTCCATTCTCTTTTTCATGAGCTCTCAGTCTTAAAACACCAGACAAATGCCATCCTCAGAAAAAAAACCACAATTGATAGCCTCCCTCCTAAACCAGCATTCCACATATGGAAACATATTGCTAGGCAAAACTTCAAACATTGCCCCAGTGCTCTCTATAAGAAACCAACAGAATTTCAATGTTGCATGTCCTTTCAAAAATAAAGCTTCTATGACACAAAGCAGAAGGAATTAAATAGTAAAAATCAGTGATTACACTACAAACACCTTCCCAAAGGAATCCTGTGTTGCACCTCAGCAGAAGTCTATGTAGAAATGTACCTAAAAATCTTACAAGCAGTTTAGTTACATATAAATACAGACCATATAGTTAAGATATGATTAGAACTTCACATGGTACAAGATCAGATTTTCCCAACTGTCAGAAACTTCTCTGCCCCTTTCCCTGTTGCACCCAAGGAAAACATATTGGTTTTCAATTTTGTATACTTTTAAATAATGTATTTTCTGCAAAGTAGCTGTATTTCCCTAAGAACCTCCTGAATGTTTATCCAAGAAACACTTAAATCATGAAAACATAGCATTAAAAAACAGGCACTTAGCAACATAGCTAAAAATTATTATGTTAGTTGCGTGTGAAGAGGCAGTTCTCAAATATTTCTTCTGAAATGCTAATTATAATGCATTTAGTTTCTACCACAGAATTATGTAATATACAGTTGTACAAAATAAGTGCACTTGCTTCTGCTTAAAGAAACGTACCTCTCAAAACAGGAAAAAAAGAATATTTTAAATTAAGTACAATATTAGTATACCATGAATAACTCAGAAAAACAAGTAGAAACTCCTATTTTAAAAAAAAGTGTTGTTTCATCTGTCAGCTGTTATAATGAATAATATAAACTGATGCCATATTATTTTAAAATTTGCTTTTAAAAGCCTTTAAAAATGGTACTTTCCAAGAGGAAGCAGAAAATTAATAGCTTTTCAGTGTGCCAGCCACTGCACATTATTTTGTGTGAAGCTCGGTGCCCTTGTGCAAATGTTCCCAATAATATTTTTAAGGAATCAGATTTCTGTCCTGGTATATTTTGTCCCACCTGATATCCATTCAACTTCTGATGTTTTTGTTTCCAAGGGTAACATTCTCACTGCTGGCATTACATATGGCTTACACAGGCCTGAAAATGATTTATGGCGTGAATATTTATTTTTCCCCACCAGTGAAAGATGTCCTCAGTGGTCTGATCAGGACAATCCCCTCATGCCGGGGAACAGAACTAGGGTATTTACTGGCTGAATACTGACCTGAAACTTTGGAATCACCTACAAACCTCAAGCTACATATGGATGTTATTTCCTCCATTTCCTGCTCCTGCATCAACACCATCTGACTGGGAAGAAGATGGTCTGGAGTTTCTGGAGCGAGGTTGGCCATTCAGTCCCAGGGGTGTTCCCAGATGATGGCTTATTTGTGAGGCCGTGTCATCTGACTCCCAGCGCTCCAGCTCCTCTTGCACCAGCTGCTCCATTTGTTCCCTGTGGATTTCACTGTCCTGGACCAGCCTTTCATCCTAAACAAATTAAAAGACACAAGCTGGAAGTGCACCATCCAAATGGCAGTGTAGGCAACACCCTATACAACCACAGGAAATTCTTACACCACTTTAGTACTTCCATAGGCTAATGGGGAAACAGCTCCCACAGCAAATTGTTGTATTTCCAGTGATGAAACATCCAGGTTGCCACCTGGAAAACGCAATTTGTATTCCCCCTGACAGATTTTAGCATCTACAGAAACAGTACATTTCTCTCACTGGCCACTTCCAAAGGGCCCTCAGGAAAGAGAGTGAAAGGGGACGCAGTAGAAGTCAGGTAACCCTGGTGACAGAAGTGATCTACTCCCACTTGCCACACAGTCCCAGAAGCAACAAAGGAGAATAAGAGCAGATTGGACTGCATAACATAGACTCTAACAGACTAGTCCACAAAAAATATTGTATTAATCCCAACAGACACCGAGGGATGGAGGAGCTGCTTCTGCAACTACTGAACACCACCGCTGTCCAGATTACAGGTTTAAATGGTGACACAGGCCTGCTGTGACATGCTGTCATATCTGAATCTTGAATCATTTTCCCAAAATGTCATGTTTTAAATTTCATATTTTCCTAATACCTAACTGAAATCACTTGCCCACTGCCAAAGCACCCACCTCCTCTCTACCACCACTCCTTCAATCCTGCCAAGCCAGGCAATAGGAAGAAGTGCCAACGGAAAGGAAGACATGCAGGTTGTGACTAGACCGCAGAGAGTGAGTTTCCTACCTCTGTCATTCCATCTAACAGCCTTCCCAACACATCTCTCCTTTTTAGCTTGGACCTCTCCATGGCTTCCAGCTTCACAATAACAGCATCAATCTTGGAGACGATACTGCCAATGGAATGCTCCATGCGATCCACCCGCCTCATGAGTCTGAGGGCAACAAGTGGAAGCTTCAGTGACTCAGACATGGCCCAGTAAGTACCATTCTAGCATGTCAACATACAGATCAGACAAGGATGAGACACCACTGTTATCCAAGCATGCCTCCAACATCACACAAACCAGTCCTACTGTCCAGGAGGGACAAGGTATACCAGAGCAAGAAAGTAAAACAGGGGCAAAGCACGTGGGGGAAAAAAGTACATCACGCACTCTGCTTTTACTGCTCTTAAGGCATCATCACGAAAATTTGTTGGTTCCAGTTACACAGCGCTTCATTCAGCTAGTGTTGCTGTAATTAATATGGAGATCTATCACTTTGGACAAAATACACACTCACAAATAACTTAACCTTATCAAAACCAACTGTTAAAGTTCTCACTGAACCTAAAATAAACTCAAGAGTTTACTACTTTAAAAACTAGAAAAGTCTTTTCTGGCATCATTGCAACATGACCCTTTTCTCTGACTTTTCAAAGATCAGAATTCATGGACAGAGGCTTTGTTGATGTTTTTTTTCATTTGTTCTGATTTTCTATATTCTAACCAATTCCCATGAGACTCTCTAAGGCACTTCCAGATCAGATGTTATTTGAAAGTTACTAAAAGGAATGACTTATGCACAACAAAATCATAACACTTGCTTTTATTTAATAATACTATTAATATCACGGACAGAATACTGTATGTTATAATTACATATTATATTATTGGCTTTTTGCAAATGTTAAGTTGAATGCTATATGTATAATGGTGACAAACCTTGCTGTACTAACATAATTTCTTTTATTTCTATAACTATATATATATATATATATACATATATATATGTCAGTCTATAGTAAAGTATTGAAATAAGGACCATTTTTGTACATAAAACCCAGAGAATGAGAAGATAATCAGAAAACCTTCCTGGCATTCCAAAATTGTCTTACCAGATGAAGATAACAGTGACCAGAGCCCCAAAGAAGGAATTTACTGATCCTCTGTTATCAGGGTTAGGAGACATATTGGAGCCAGAGGGAAGATTGATCTGCTGGAGCGGGGGGAGGGATTTGAAACTAAGCAAAAGAATATTAAGCTTAAAGGAATTTCTGAATATGCACAAGAAACCTATTAATATGTAACAGATTGGTGCTTTTAAGGAACAATTCTTCATTAAAGAGGGGCTCATGGCTGAATGCAAAGCACCTGGCTGTTTTAACCCTTTGCTGTATTTTTGTCTCTTAATTATCTTAGAGAGGAATGATGGATTTGTCTTTTCAAACAAGCTGTGGGTGTGCCGGTAAATGGAATTAGCACTGAGAGATAGAAGAAACATTGGGAAGGATTCCACAGATTGATGAATGGAAAAGACATTTGCCTTTACAAAGAAACTGTAGGTTCACTGAAAAGTGAAATAGGATATTGAAAGATGAAAGAAATAATGGGGAAAAGCCATAGATTTCATAAGAATTAAAAATTAAATGGGAGGGTTATACATTAGAGGGGAATCTCAGGTATCAGGTGTTCTGGGAAGCCTGTACCTCTCAAGTACCTCAGCCAATGGGGAAAGAAAGAGGGAAATCAGCCAGGAAATTGGGATAAAAAGGAGGCTGCATCCTCCAAAAATTTGAGAGACCCTAGGGAATGCCCCATGGCCTCTCCCTTTATTCAAATAAAGTAAAAGGACTCCTCTGTCTCCTTTTTGGATATGAACCTCTGGAGTTTGTGGATTAATTTTCCTAACATCTCTTTTTAATTTAACCTCTTTTTATTATATCAAAACTAGCAGAAGTCGTTTTTTTTTTAACACTGTATAACCCATGGAAGAAAATCTACAATGAAAAAAGACCAAACAACCAAAACCAAACCTGCAGCTTTGTCCCCCATCAGAAGGATACACTTACACTTGGAATTCTTCATAGGAAACCCCACTAGAGCAGCTGCCTCTTCTCCTGGAGCTGTGTCCACTGTCTTCATCCTCATCCTCCTCGGAGTCATCCAAGCTCCGGAGGAAACTGCGGCTGCTCAAAGGACGAGGCAGAGAGCTCCTATCCAGGTCCAGATCCTCCTTTGTGAAATCCAGAGAGAGAGAGAAGTTGTAAAAACTTTCACCTGTACATGGGGGATGGTGGCATCAAGGTCAGAGTTCCTGTCCTCTATTAGCTCCCCCGTGCTCTTTTACAGCTCTGCTGACAGCAAAAGTGAAGGCAGACAAGCACAGGGAGCAGACTGGCAGACAGCACTGGTGGCATCCCACTTCTAATGCTGAGCTCACCCTCTCTTTCTCCAGGTCATCTCTCATCTGCTGATGTTCATGTTCTGTCAATTCCTGGTCCCCATCCTGATCATATTTGGTAAATATTGCTTCAATCTCTGCATCTGTGTGCCCCTTCCTGAAAAGGCAGTAAGAGCATTTCCTTTACTTTCCATATTTCAGATGCTGAAAAAACTCTGTGTATTAGAAAACATTTCACTTTAAACAGACTTTCATCCTCACAACAAAGATGTCCCAGCATTGCCTGTTGTTGGGGGTTAGGTGTCCTTCATTTGTTCCTTCTCACCTATGGAATTTTTCCCCATTAGTTGCAGGGAAACCTGACTGCTGATACTTGGTGCTGGAGAAAGACAAAGAGTTTGGCTGGGCCCAAGGGGAAGCAGGGCAGGTAAAAGGGAGGCCAAGGGCAGCTGCAGGCTGGCTGGCTTCTTCAGCTTCAGAGCAGGACACTCTCAGAGGTGTTGTTGCTTGGGGAAAGGAATTAGCCATAACCCAGATGGAGCTGTTTCCTCCTCTTCTTCTTCTTCCTTCTTCTTCTTCATTTGTGGGCCTTGCACCCCCTGTCCTGCTGGGATGTCCCACAGTCCAGCCTCTGCTGCGGACCTGCTAATATACCTTGTCCACCGGCCCAGGATCTCTGCTCATCCCTGCCATTCCAGCTGGGTGTTCCTCAGAATCCTGCAGGAGCACTGGGACTGACTGCCTGCAGGGGCTTTGTGAAGCAAAGCCTCTCCTCCATCCTTTCCCACTGCCATGGAGCCCCTGATTCTGTTTTATTATTATTGCTATAGTAATTGTTTGTTTGCCTTGTTTTACATACTAGTAAAGAACTGTTATTCCTATCCCCAGATCTTTGCCTGAGAGCCCCTTGATTTCAAAATTATAGTCATTTGGAAAGAGAGGGTTTACACTTTTCATTCCAAGGGAGGTTCCTGCCCTCCCTAGCAAACACCTGTCTTCCAAATTAGTACACCTATAAATTTACAACACTGATAAAAACCCCTCAGTCCTTACCCTTCATTACTTAAAGCACCAATCTTCCCTACATTGAACCTTTCTCCTTCACAACTCCCTTCTCTATTTCCTTGATTTGTGCCCTTGCCTTGGACTCCTGACTGTCCACAAACTCCTGCAGTGGTCTAACAAAAACATTACCATTTCCTCAAAGGCCTTAGGTCTCCGCTTCCTCAGAGATTTCAGTTTTTCTCTCCCCAAAACACATACGTTTTGGAGCTCTGGCACCCAACCTCCTTGAATTTTTCTCTGGTGTAGGATGCCAGCACCAGCCATAGTGCAGAGAAAAATACTCTGGTGTGTGTCTTTATCCACATTACTGCACTTCTGCTAGAGGAAAATCACATCAAAAAGTTGACATCACATGTCCTTGTGGATTCTATTCAAGGTAAGAAGTAACAACCTCCTTACCCTTTGAGATCCTGCCGGAGTTCATCAAAATTGAGTCTTCCTCCACCTTGTTTCAGACTTTCTGAAATGTCATCAACAGTAGTTTTCTTCAATTTCAGTTTGATCATGGCTTTGTTGTAGCCCTAAAAGAGAAAGCAAAATTTTGTTGTTTCTCATGAAATGAAATTTCTAATAACTATTGACTACAGAAATAAACTATTGTACAATCTCGTTCAGTGTGTTCAGTGTGATCATTCAAGCCAAAGTCTCAGATGACTGAAATAAATTGTGATGAGTAGTTTTCACTCACTTAATTTATACTCAGCTCAGATTAATTTATTTTAACTGAGATGTATACTCTCATCAGCTGCTGCCAGCTTTACTTTGTACAGTTTATATAGTACTTTATGAAACAAGTTCAGATGTGAGGAGTAAGATGTCAGGTAAACAAAACATTACATTTACCTTTCTGATAAGGTCAGACAATTCCATTTCTGCCTTCCGTTGTGCCATATCTGATTTGACTTCAGAATAAGTATCATTGATAATGGCCAAAAACATGTTCTGTTCATAAGAGAAAACAAAACTGCTGAAATTTCAAATTTCAACATGACTGAGCCCTACTACTCCTATGACCTTCTTGTGCAGACCTTTACATGAATTTTGTTTTAAAAGACCAGAAGAAAATGGTGCTCTGTTTAAAAATAAACTAACATCCAGAGCTTGATATTGAAATGTGATGTGCTGCAGTATAACAAATTTTAATCAGTATCACTGGTTATTAACATAACTGGATGACTGCTTTTCAGAGAGGGTTCACAGTGACACACAGCAGCAGCAGCAAACCCGATAAGGCGAAACTTCATAGGTAACAGCTGTGAATTAATCCAGGCAACACAGCTGGCAACAAAAATGCCTGAGGAATAAAGTTAACTATTCATCCTGCAATAACCAGCAAAACAAAAGGTTCTTATCTAATTACAGCTCTGCTTGCATTTCAACCTAAAGATAAAATCAAAAAGCTTAAAATCAGGCACTTGGCATTTATGGCACAACTCTGAAAAGAGCTTTCCTGTTCAGAGAAAGGAGAAAATATTGGTCTCACTAACCCTGTGCCGAGCAGTTAACTTAAACCATGCTGTCATTCCTGAAAGGTTCCTGCTGGACATAGAGTAAACATGACTGAATTGCAAACTGCATATTCACGTTCAAAAAGAGTTACTAAATTTACTGGCATGTTCAATGTGGAAAGGCAGTGTTATCCTCTGTTTCCTCATGGACTTAAAAAACGTGCGTTGGAACAACCTTTTGGTGCTGTATCTTTATGCATTCACACCCAACACCAGAGAAGTAAGTGGTAACTTTAGAGCTCACTGTTGTGCTATTTTTTGCTGCTATTTTGCCCAACTTTAAGAGTTGGTGCTTTCCGCCCATCTTCCCTAACTTAATTACCAGATGTCAGACTGGTCACAAGGGACTTGCATCAACATTTCATTCAGGCTAAATGAGAGGCTGTACAGATACTAAAAACCACACAAATTACAGTGAGTATTTCGGATAATCTGCTCTGACTTCACCTTCCGGTGCTTTTCTGTTACCCTTAGAAAAAAGATATTTTTTTCCCTTGCTGTACACTAGACTGTTCCTCTGGAATGTGTGAGGTGCTACAAAGAAAATAGGAGACCTGATTTATGCAAACCTTTGGCACATACTGACACATGTTATTTTCTTATTGAATCCTGGTTCATCTCACCAAACAATTTAATTTCTCAAAAAACACAATTCTCTCCTTCCTTACTAGCGAACATCCAAGACAAAGTCTTTTCCCACAAATAAAATCTGAATGGCATTTTCCCTTATCTTAAATAGTAATAAAAAGATGCACTAAGTATAAGGGTGCGTATAGTGACCCATAAGGGTCACTAAACAACATTAAAAATTATGATGATACAGGGCTGCTGAAGAATCATGCTCTTGCAGCAGGCAAAGCTGTGCGGCATGCAAGAACAAGGCTGTTGTAAACACAGCTAGACACGCATTAGAGCACTTTATGAACCAAGAGACTGCATAGAACACTACAGCTACTTTTCACCAAGAGACAGTCTTGCTGTGTATGCCACTATTCAGATTTTAGAAATAAAATTACTACTACTAATAATAAATAAATTAAAAAAACACAATGCGGAGCACTACATGAGAATGACAGCAAACATACAATGCAAATCAATTTTAAATGAGGAAAATAAGGAAAGACTGTGGCAGTCAGGCCCCTTCATGGGCCATACACTCACTGTTATCAGAAAAAGCAGAATGAATCAAAGGATAAGTGTTGCAAAAACAGCCACAGACCCACCCCACATAAACAAAGAGTACATACCAAAAGAATGAAGAACATAAAGAACACAAATGTAGTGAAATAAATGGGTCCCAAAATTCGATTAGCTTCTTCAACCTCTGTGAAGTTGAAGTCTCCCACAATGATGCGGAATTGCGTAAATCTTAAAAAACAAAACACATTCATGAGTTGAAGAAAATATTACTGGAGCTCTGCAAGGACTCTCAAACTATTTTATTCTAGCAGTGTGACTGATGAGCTGCAGAGAGGTCTGCAGTGTTGTAATGCTTTATCAGGGACTGCAAAAACAATTCATCAAGCACATCTACAGGCATAACCAAACTCACAGTCAGGTGCCACAAACAGAACAAAACCACGTTGGTTACTTCTCCCTTTTGGTTCACAAAAGGAAGCAGAGCAAACTAACAATTACTCCTGTGAAGCTCTGAGACCCACTCCCATCTCTCTCACACACATACAGCTTCATCACTCTCCCTCTAAGTAGGAAGAAGCTTGACAATTTACAGCACTATCAGCATATTTCCAGTTCCTTCACTTCTCTGGAAGAAAGTCTACAGCACTGCCCCAGTGTAAAGGGAGCAGAGGAAATCAGTAACTGAACAATCTCTTAATTGCCTCAGTTACAATCAGGTTATGTTGCACCAAATCAACCAAGGAAAAATTGTTTAGAAATCTTATATTAAGTTTTCTCTCACTCCTGGATTCTAGATACTTATAAATTTGGTGGTTGGCTAAGATGGACTCTTGAGTCAAGCAACTACGAACACTATCAGGAACACAGCCTTATTATTATGCATCCAACATTTCAGTAAGCATTTAACCACTGAACATGGAGTCATTGCTTTGTCTAGGAATGTAACCAATTGCTGTAAAAATCATATCACACTGACTCTGTCATTTTAACTCACTGCTCCATTTAATCTCACAGCAATAACACTGAGATAAAAATGTTATAAAAATGTGTTTGCGACCAGGTTATATCAATAGCAGTGTGCCTGTACCTTATCTGCTTAGATGGATGCCACAGGATTTGCCTCTCATAAAGTAACAGATTCACCAATGCACCAAAATCTTTTTTGCAATTTTTTACCTGTACTTACATGCAGTCCTGGAAAGTGCTGAAGTCATCAATTTGAGTGCCAAAGACAAGATAGGCCAACTGAGCATATGCTAAGAAAATAATGAAAAACATAAAGGCAAAGCCAATGACATCTTTGATGCAGCGAGACATTGTGGTAGATAACTGGCTCATTGTTCTGTTGAAGTTAACAAATTTGAAAAGCTGTTAAAAGAAAAAAGACAGAAGCTGAAAAGACAAGGAAGACAATTTCTTAACATAATTGCTCTCCATTCTTTTATATGAGATGTCTTGCTGAGCATGACTGGAGACAAAGCAGTGCTCGGTCAGAATTACTGACTTGATCAATTGAGGAATAATAAAAACATTTCTTAACTTGTCTGCTGACAAAACACAAGCACTGACTACGTCTTCTAGACCTAAACAAGAGCTGACTAAACCTGTGGCAAATTACAACTTTGCTTTTCATCTACAAGAAGCTACCACTGTTACGACTTTCTCATATGACTGACTTTGAGAGAAACATGAGTAAACCTCATATAATGTGTCTCATGAAACTCAGAATACTGCTGACTTTCAAATGTTATAATAAGGATGTATGTCTTGGAATTACCTTAATCCAGACAAAAAACACAGTGACTGCAGCAATATTGTTGAACTGCATTTGCCAATATGCCAAGGGTTCGAAATTGGGGAATGAGTTCTGATCTTCCAGCACATTCTTCAGGAGCATATCAACAGATGATATCCTATAGATGCTAATTCCTATAGCTACCACAGACAGCTGAGGACAAAAAAAACCCACACAAATTTACAAAAGTGGATTAGAGGTTTAAAACAACTTGTTTCAGACATTTATGTCAGATGAAGTTAAGATATGAGGAACTTCATACATTTCACAGCAAAATCATTATAGTCATGGACTACAGAAAAATAGTCTGGGAGTAGTAAGATTTAGAAGTAATTTCCTTGCCACAGGGGAAAAACAAGATGACAGTGACACCTAGCAGGATTAAAGAAGTGATGCTATCACAGAGAAGAAAATACAAGGAAGGGAATATGGCAACTCAAACAGAACAAGGTGAAAAAGAACACAAAGTAGAAAGACAACTGTTTCTCTAGACCACAGACTAGCAGTATTGCCCAGAACAAGCAACAGCAGAGAAGCTGCAGTTCTACCACAGAGGTTTCTTGCTTTGACTTCTGCAAATGTGCTGTTATTACTGTAAGTGAACACTTCACCACATATAAAGAGTCATAAGTACATAATCCCACCTTTAAACAATGCACCTCAGGCAAGGCATAAACATAGAACACTTCTCGTGTGAACTGAATTTTACACTCACACTTGAATACTCTTCACCGACTGTAACAGCAAAGCATCTCATCCCTGCCCAACCATTAAGTGTGAAAAACATCACACAGTTCACGTAAACATCCTCTGAAGCAGCCCTTCATTCACACAGCACTGTGATGCAAGTATGATTTCCCTAGATTACAAATACTGGCTTCAAGACTTGAAACCTTTGATTCATCCAGGCCTGAAGATACAAAAAAGTGTGGGACTGGAACTGTTTCAGCATTTCTGGCTTTGTATACTTCTGGTAAGCACAGCTTGATCTGAGTCCAAAGAGAATTATATTATGCAGCTTGATATCCAAAGCCCATGTTTTCTGGTGCACTAAGATTACTAATTACTATCCACTTAACCTAGACAACTGCTAGCACTCTACAATTCTGAGGCACTTTTTCAAACCTGGAATTAGCTGGTGAGTATTTAATATCACAATAAATCTTTTTGTGGCTCTTTGCAAACATATTCACATCCCAGTCCTATTACTTGAAATGCAAATCACTTCTTTAAAGCAGATGATTTTCTTACTTGAAAGCCAGTGCAATAGTCTGTATCAGATACATAGAAGAGAGGGCAAGTTTTTCACCTCCTATAAAAGCTAAGTATAAACAAAAACTCTGAAAAAGCATGATGGACAAATACTCTAACTCTGTCTGTCTTCAGACAGAACAACCACCTTTGCAAAACTCAACATTGCACACAGACTAAAATTGTCTTATTCAGACTGAATAGCCTAATAGTCTGTAAATACCCTCCCTAATGATGGTTCTATACCTTAAAACCACAATAGCAATGCCAAGTAATTAATGCCTCCCACAAAATGCACTTTAGAAAGCAATTTTAGCCTATTTACTTACCACAGGTTACTTACCACAATGATAAGGACATCAAGGCAATTCCAAAGACTTCTGAAGTAGTGCAGTCTATGGATGCGAATTTCTAAGACCTCCTCCACCATATAATAGAGAACAAAAAGACAGAAGGACATTTCACAGGCTGCCACGAAAAAATCAAAAGTAGAGATGTAATGAATCAGCCTCACAGGCTGAAACTGCCAAGATGTAACCAGGCCTCCAGTGGCTGGAAACTCTACTAGCAACCTGCGTTTCAAAAAAGGCAAAGAAAAAAAGAATTTAATTTAACCAGAATTGATGAAAAGCACTACTAAAATAGACTTGGGTTTATTTGTATAATTATGTAAAAAAAAGAAACAAACCCACATATGATTCAGAGAAGACACCACACAAAAGTTGTAAATGTGACCACACTCAATTTTGACTAAAACTCAAAGCCTTTCAGGAACAGTGAGGAAACAGAGACAGAAAGATTTGTTTTCATTTGTGCCTGTTTCATTTTGTCTAAACCAAAGGCTGGTGCTCTATACCCATGTATTGACTTGAATAAGTCAGCTCTCTAAAGAGGTCTCCTGCAGACTACACCCAAGGCACTGTGGCACCAGGAAAGCCAGGAGACCTCCATGAGGGGGTCTCACTTCTTTGACAGGGAGGCATGGCACTTCAGTTGTCTGTCCCCTTTACACAAAATATACACTTACCTATGTCCCCAAAACAAAGCCATCACAAGAAAACTCCAAGTCTACAACCCACACTGTGCAACTGAACACTGTCATGGTTCTGTTCATACCTGACCACACAGAATAGGTTGATGTTTGCATTGTACACAGAGAAATCAATGAAGGCTGCTCTGGTCCCTCTGTCCAGCCACAGGTTCTCCTTCAGGCTTGCAATCTGCAGAACTGTCACTTCTCTGGTCCTTGAGAGGTCTTGGTAATAACCAGCCCCACTGTATGTGGCAATCAAGCCCCAGTGGCTGCTCCCATTCAAATCCTTCTCACTGGTGTATGTCCAGCTAGTTCAGAAGTGAAAGAGAGCACATTGGTCTTTCCACCTTCAACTTAAAATTAACAAAACAGACATCAACAAAATCTGACCCAAAAAAATGTATTAGTTACTTAAATATGCTTTAATTCAAGGGGTGCTTGCTACAAAGTTTTGATGTAACCCCTGAGAAAGAAGTTACAAAGTTCCATTGACTAATACTATAAAATTAAGATAGAAAGACGGGTCACTAGGAATACATATCTACAAGAATGCTACATACGCAGTTCCATTCCGGAGTCCAAAAGGAGCAGTATCTTCATTAGCTACAGAATAGACATCATAGCAGTCTTTGATTTCATCCTTCAAATCTTCAGGTATGGAGCATGAACCATTTTTGACTTTCAGCTGCCGAATGCGAGGCACCCCTAGGAGCAGGTTCTCATAATAAATGAAGCTTTTATTTTCTGCCATGGTTTTGTTGTTGTACCACATCTCCCAGTAAAGACCATCCAGCAAAGGGCCTTCTGTGAACTGCAGAGGATGACAGAATTTTCATTTGCATGTTGCCAGCCCTGTTTTTGTAGATCTTCATTCCACAGAAGTGTTAGAACTGTAGTTAATAATTTTTCTGACATAAGACTTTACTATTACCTGTCCTCCAAAGACATCCCACAAAGTTGCCCAACCATGCCTCACCAACATTATTTGAGTTCCAAATTTTCAGATATTAAAGGTCTACTTTGTTCCATAGCTTTGACATTGTGCACATAGATCTTCATGCACAAGCCTGACCATGTTAGGAAATAAGATCCTGCAGGTTAAATGTACAGCTCATGATAGAACCAGTGAACCACAGCAACAGAAATATAAAAACTTGGGTTTAGATTACCTTCCAGAAGTCATCCATTGAGGACAAAGTTTTGAAATCAGTTCTCTCCGTTTTTGACAGAGGTGTTTCCAGGAAGAGCTGTGACATAACCCTTGTATAACAGTACATACTGGAACTCACTGTCCCATAAGTCACTGCAGAAGATTTGGTAAGGAGTGCGAGATAAATGAATGAGGGGAAACAAAAAAAAAAAGTACTTCATTTGTTTTGAATACATCAGGTTGTATTTGTACAGATTTTGTAGTGGAGTTACTAAGCTCCAAAACAAAATCCACACCAAGCAGCATTTATCTGTCAATTGTGATTAAAATACAAAAAGGAGTGAGGGTAGACTGATCAAACAACTGAAAATACTCTCTTCTCCTTCCCATACCTCATTCTATTATTAATGTTTCTACCAAAGTTAACCTCCAGGAAAAAACAGGCACAGCTCAGCAGCCTGAAGAGAGGCAAAAAAGGTAGTGCCTTTTTAGGTGGCTTGTGCTATCCAAGGCATGCATGGAGAACCGGCACAGATGGCACTAAGAGCTCAGGACAACTATGCTCTGCTTGAACAGGCAATGAGAGTAAATCAGGATATGGCAGGACACTGGGAATGACACGGATTAGGAATGAACCTCCAGCACAGATGTGCAGTGCCTTTAAGAGAAACTCCCCACAGAAAATAAATGACTGTTACTCCTTTTCTTTACACAGGGCCAAGGATATGGCTGAGGGCCACAGGGCATAAACTATAAAATGATGTACAAAACTAAGATGGCTAAAACTCAGAGCAGTCTGAAAGATTAGGCCTACACTGAACAATCACTGTCACTTCTGGAAATTTTATAAAACTTATACATTTTTTCTTTCCTTCAAAAACCAGAGAGGAAAAACTATTTTTGAATAGATTTCTACTGTGCACATGGAATGCATCACATGACTGTGCAATACCTGGATTCTCTCTAAATATGTACTCTCCAAACCACAAGAGAACAAGAAATGCCCACAGAATTTAGCCTGCACTGGGAAGCACACCCCTAGGGCATGCCAAGCCACAGATCAGACAGTTATTGTTTATGTGAAAAATAAAAAGGATACTTTAAATATACTATTGAGTTAGCAATATCTCTAAATATTTAATACACTACATTTTTCCTTTATTTTGTTAGCAAAAAACTTTTTCTGTAGCAAAACAATAGTTAACAGCCTGTTAAGAGTCAAACTTCTCCTGCTGAAATAAATTTCACTTTAAGGCAGATCCTTACTGCTACACTTTTCCTGGTGGTAGCATGTCAGTCACAAAGCAGCCTTGCACTGCTTTGTTCATAAACCTGCTGTAAGTGTTCTTAAATGACTCAGGAAGGAAAAAAACATGATATTTCATAGATAAACATGCCTGCAGTACGTCAAAACAATTGTGTCAATGGTTGTTGAGGGTTAGGTGTCCTTCTTTTGTTCCTTCTCAGCTACTGGAATTCTTCCCCATTTAGCTGAGAGAAAACGTGATAGCTAGTATTTCTTGGGTGCTTAAAAAAAACCAAAGAATCAGCTAGGCCCAAAGGGCAGCTGGAAGAAAGCTAGGCTTCTTTTGCTCTTCTTCGAGAGAGCAGGACAGACACTCTCTTAGAGCTGTTTCTGCTGGGAGAAGAAGATTTTGCCATCATCCAGATGGAGCACCTGCTTCTTCTTCTTCTCCGTTTGTGGCCATCGCACCCCCTGTCCTGCCAGACGTGCTGAAGCCCCAGCTGCCACCGTGGAGCTGCTGATCCATCCCATCCACTGGCCTGGGATTCCTGCTCATCACTGCCGTTCCAGGTGTTCCTCAGAGCCCTGCAGGAGTTCCAGGACTGACTGCCCGCAGAGGGTTTGTGAGGCACCGCCTCTCCTCCACTTTTTCCTGTCTCGGCTGAGACAGGGTCCATGCTCTGTTCTGTTGTTAATACTGTAGTAATTTTTGTTGGTTTACCATATTATACATATTAGTAAAGAACTGTTATTCCTATTCCCATATCTCTGCCTAAACCCCCCTTGTTTTCAAAATATAATAATTTGGAGGGAAAGGGGGAGAGATAACACTTTCTTTTTTTTTTCATTTCAAGAGAAGTTCCTGCCTTCCTTAACAGATACCTGTCTTACAAACTGAGACAGATTTTGGCACCCAACGTGGGGCTCGAGGGTGCTGAGAGAAAAAAGGGTAAATAAAGAATAACAGTTCCTAAATAACCTAATTTTTCGTGCACTGGATATAGAAAACTCACTGAGTGTAACCATGTGGTCCACTTTACCCAGGTTCAGATGGCACTTAGTCACAGCTATACTTTTACCATTTGCTGTGCCATACCTAAACCTGGGTCCAATAACTAAAGCTGCTATGGCTGCTATCCAGTTTGTTTTGTGGGTTGATAAAGTGAAGAATTAATAAATTTTTAACTTCCTCTGGAAGGCAGAGGATAGATTCAGAGCTATCACACACTAACTTCATGCTTTTGGGGTTACTTTAATAATGGCACCTACTGTGAGGAAATGACAGCAGGGAAAACTTCCTCCCAACCCTTCACCCAGCTCTTTTGGCCTACCCCACTAGTTTTTGAGAGGTTAAGATCTTCTCTAAATGCTAATGATATCATACAGTAGCTGGTGTTTCTGCTAGGCCTGTTCTATTTAGCATTCAAGATAACCACACTGATACCTACCCCAGAGACTAGGGATGCTGACCCAGAACCCCCCCAGAAACTGCCCCAGAAACTAGAGATACTGCCCCAGAGCCTGACCCTGCCCCACAGCCCACGTCAGAGACAAGCCATCCAGAGTGGGTGGGGGTTCTTGTGAAAGAAATAAACAAAAGGCTGAAGGAGGGCATTTCCTCAGCTGCTGAGAAACCTTTGCCCTGCCTCGAAGAGGGAGAGTCTGATGGTGCAGCAGCAGAACCCTCAGACGTTACAACTGTCCAGGTTCCAGCTAAACTGCAAGGGCAGTCACAGACAGCAGCAGCTGCCCCTGTAGAATCAAAGAAGTCTAAGATGAAATCAGAACACCCAGGTAATAAAGATAAAAAAGCAGGGCCCTCACAACCCACAGGGGAGCCAGAAGTTGAGATCTGATGTCGCTGATGTATGAAAGTCTCCATAGTCTGCAAAAAAACATTGTGCGATGGGGACATGAGGCTATACAACCTGGTTGCTGCAGGTCTGGGACCTTATGGGTACAGTTGTGCAACTGGATGGAGGTGAGGCCAGGAATTTGGGACCCTTGACACAGGAGTCAGGTGTAAATCAGGTATTGATAAAAGAACCAGGGCCCCTTTCCCTCTGGGAGTGGCTTTTAATAGTGTAAGAGAGAGGTTTGCGCACAGAAAAAAGATGCAGGACTAACACCATAAAACGTTCTGGAAGACCCTTGAAGAAAAGATCCAACAACTGAGAGAAGTGGCAGTATTGGAAGCCCTTTTTGGGAGGGGTGGACAGCACGATAATGACCCCAACAAAGTCAGGTGCAATGGGCAGATGTTGTAGAACCTGGCAAGTCTGGGGCCATCCCAATACACCCACCTTCATTGCCACTATTAATGCTGATAACAACTGAGAGACAGTGGGGTCTGTCGCCAACAAGCTTAGGAATGATCCAAGCTTAAGAGTATGATCCATGACCCAATNGATCCAAGCTTAAGAGTATGATCCATGACCCAATGCAGGCTCAGGTCTCTGCCGTGATTAAAGAACCTCTAGTATGTATGCCCAGGGAGGAGAGGATAACCAGTGCTAGAGGGGCCCTGCCTCTAGCCAGGACGAGGTGCGGGAAAACCAGGCCTTTTAGACTGTGTGGATCTGATGGCCTGGCACAT
>VWYI01026352.1:9746-20407 GCA_013399455.1 Anthoscopus minutus
GGGCAGCTGCTGTTTTGTGAAGATGCAAGCCACAGAGAGCTGTTCTTGTGGACATATCTCCAAGGTGTTGAAAAAGAAGACTCCTTGCCCTATGAGAATTGAAGAAAGATTATTGTAGAAGTGAGAACTGATTTTAAAAATCCCAGATTTCGTTTTTATGTTGTCAGGTGGGAAAGAAATAAGTGAGTAGGGGAGGGAAGTGTTCTGGAAGTTTCATTTGGACTTTTCATTTTCTTTTTAGTTTGTTTTGTTAATAAATTTTCCTTATAGTCTTAAGTTTAAGCCTGCGTTTTCCTTTCCTCTAAAATCATATCTCACAACAGAACATAAGTGAGCTAGTAAGTTTTAGCTAGCTCTAAACCCACAACATTCTTTGGTGCGTTGGCCGGGAAATTTCAAATTGGCAATTTTAAAACCACTACAGATGCATTAACATTTGTAAACCAAACACTTGCTAGGAATCTTACATATAACAATCAGTTTGGAAAAGACAAAGGCATGTAGTTTAGGGGGAAAAAAAACCCAAACCAACAAAAAGGCATTTAGTTTGCAAGCAAATCAATATTCTCCCACTCATCTCACAGGGTAGAAATTGTTTCTACCCTACTTCTGACTGCAAAGACACTTACAGATCTTTTAATAAAACACGGTGTTTTACTACCAGAATTCTGGGTTTAAAATTCTCTTACAAATGACAATCATAATTTCCTGCTTTGATAACTTCACAGTTTTCCTTATACCACCCACATTATTTTCCCCTCTTACTTTATGTGAAGCTCAGTACAGCTGAGCTTATGAACAGGAAAATAACTTCTCTTATGTTACTGATAATACATTTGGAGTATTAGTAGGTTTCAGGCTCACCCATGATTTGCAAACAGGAAAAAAGGACAAAATAAAATACATTTATAATACAGCAAAATGAAATAAAAGGTTTTCAGAAATTATTTTCTTTAAAATGCCTAAAAGGTAGCCAGGGACAATACTATTGCCTATTCTTAAAGGACGATATTTTGCTTGATGATTACAAGCTTACTTGAAAGTCTGCGTTCTGGAAAAGTGAAATATGTTTTTAATTTCTGCTTAGATGAACTCAAAAGCTGCAATTAAGGCAACCTTGACTGTAACAAACTACCATTTTTGGAAAGCCTACTAGAATGTCAATTCAAAAGTCAGTCACACTTTATGAAACAGCAATGAACTCTGAAAGTTGTCATCTCTTTCTGTGTACAATGAGAAGATAATGAGTCATTTAAACACAACATTGAAACAACACTCACGCATGAAAAGGATCATGAATAAGCTTCAATTTTAAAGGAAATTTTCTAAATAAAAGACAACTAATATTTGGCAAGAATCCTTTCTCTTGATACTAAAGCAAAACCTAGTTGATTAGCTTATGAAAAACACTTTATAAGATCTCAGGTCTGTTCTCCTGATTTCTAATAACAAAGCACCATCCAGGAAAGAAAAATTGATCAGTTTGGATTTGATCAGATGGAATGTTTGCAGAAAGTCCAAAGCAAAAGACTTCAGCTTCCATCCTACATTACATGTCTGCAGGTTTTAACTGTGAATATTCAGGGGATATATCATCTGAAGATGCAAAAATTAGTTAACATCTCCATTATACTACTCAGTGAAGTTGTGGAAACAATACATTTGGAATACTAGTCAAGAATTGCCTAATCCAAATAAGACAATAAAAACTATTAAAGCTTCTAAAGAGAAATAAAGTTAAGAAGAAACTTAGACAAGAAGAAATGTAGAGAAATGTGTAAACATCTTTTCAAATTTTTCAGAGCCTAATGTGCATCTTTTCCATAGTTCATTAAGTGAAGCTGAAGAAGATAACTGTGAGCTAATTTTCAAGTCCCTTGTCAAGTTGTTTAGTCTATTACTGCAATGTAATAATGCTTTTTCAAGTGGAAAGCAAACAGCTCATGTTTCAGAGAAAATCCAATGTAGAAATGCAGAGTTAGAAAATTTCCTTCCTGTTTACAAGATCAAACTTGAGTATTCCACATGAGGGTTTTTAAAATAATGTAATTTCAGCCATAATTCAATATAACCCTAAGGAAATGTAAACCAAAGCTGAGATGCATAGCAGAAAAAATTGCCACATGAATAAAAATGCTTCTGTTATTTCAAAATTACTCAGAGTAACTTACAATGTTTTAAATCCAGACTTAATTCAGGTATCTCATGAACCACACTCGAAACAAGCACGGCATACCATTTTTAGAAGCTGACACCCAGAGAACACAATCTTGCTAAGTACAGGCTGCTCATTGGTTCCCACTTTAAGAATTCCTCACATGTTCACATACAAAAGGGATGCAGTGTGAAGGCATGATGCACACCCATCAAGCATTTCATAGGGTGGGAAACTAAAGATTGGCTGACCAATATAGAGCTTGTAGAAACAAAAGCTTTGTATTCTGTCTCCACACGTACTTAACAATGAAACTGATAATATAACAGTGATGTAGTACTATATGTTATACCATATTATACTAATATATAATAAGTATCTATTATAACCAATTTGATCAATTATGTGAAGACTAAGAATTTCTTTTCATATTAATATTTCATCACTAGAGTTTTCATTTTTACAGCCAAGCTGTATTTGAGTTCCCTGAGTGCAGGCAGCATTGAGATGTACTTCACTAGGAGATTCTCCTAAATTTATCCCAGTGCAGACACATTCTCAATTTTAGGTAAAGGTAAAGTGTGTCTAGGTAAAGTGTAAAACTTCAGTTATTTGAAATTCTTACCTCTTATTTTCTCACAACATGACAATACTTTCACTCCAGCAAATGAAATGCATTTTGAGATGAGCTGCAGTTGACTTCAAAATGACCATTATTCTTCTGAGCTGAACTCTCACCAACCTCAGGCCAACTCTTACCACTGGTAAAGTCTGTCAAGTCTTACCATTCTGTCAAGTCAAAATGCCTTCAGTAATGAAACTGCTCTTGCAAAGTAGGTAAAGGAGCTTAAGCTAAAATCTTGTACTCTGTAATTTCAGAAGAAAAACCCCATAACAGAATTTATACTGTTAAATTATCAAAATTGAGAAAGTAGAGTGAAGAACAGAAAAGTTGATATTACAGATTCAAATCAGTTTATTCCAACCTTGGCACAGATAACTTTTAAGTTATACTTTTTACAGTGATAGTATTTTGACCAGAAGCAAGTCCAAGTTTTATGAAATTTAAGTAACTGAGGGCATTGTACAGGAAATGAAAGAGGCGTTTTATAGCTCAATACCACAAGTATAAAAATGTAAATCCTGCATTTATTTGGATCTCTAGTCAATATAGACATCTTGAAACTGAATTTGTTTTATTTTCTATTTGGCCTTCTTTTGAAATTGCTTTAAAATATGAGACTGACCTTCATATAGGGTAAAAAGTAAAGATTTTTTTTCTATATAGTACACATGATGCAGTAATATGTTAATATTATGGTCAACATTACTTGAAACTTTTGCTTTATTAAACTGCTCCAGTAAAGTTTTGCTTATGCCATCAGTGAAATGAACAGTGCAACTCAAGTTTCTAGGATCACTCTGGGTTCCAGGATGCTGCATCAAGCAAGTGTGAAGCCACTACAAATTCTTTAATAAGCAGAAAACATCCATCTTTACCTTTGTGTAATCAACTGCAGCAATAGGCTTCCCAGCTGGTAAGGCTGTGTTTCAGGTAGAATTATTTGGCTACAAACCTAACAGATTTATATGTGGATTCAGTCTTACTTTCTCACAAATAATGTCTTACATGAGCTGTAGTTAACATTGCAATTTGTGGAGGCATGAGCTTTCATCATACTGAGAATTTCTGTCTATAGCTGAGCTTTCCTATAACAAGACAGTCATTCATACACTATAACTTTCATTTAATCAAAGTTACATCTAGCCACGATCTGAAGCCAGGCATCCATACATTTGAATTTCAATGGCATGTTATACAAACTGTCTACAAACAAAATACAGGGACTTTCAACTTCATGCAATAGTATGTATGCCTTCAGTGGAAAGTAGCACAATCTGATAGTGTGATAGAGTTGTTTTGCTTTGAGCACAAACTCTCTTCCCTTACTCTACTGTTATTGCACAATATGACTGATGTAGTTTACAGAATTACAGTTCAAGAAACCCCAGTCATACATCAGGTCATCTTTCATTTTCACAGAGAAAAAGCACCTTACTGGCACTGAAGTTCACTGACCAACCACAGCTGATGAAAGTCACAGGTTGCTTTTGCACACTGACTTACATGTTATTAACCTGGCCTGTTCAGAGCTCTGACACAAACCATATGGTACCTGATAGGGGACACCACGATCAAATGAACGATTAGAAAACAGACCTAAGCAAGGGGACAGATACAGGACAACAAAATATATGGTAAAAGGAGAAGGGACTGGCTCATCCACATGAAAGAAAATTTCCTAGTTTGTCATTTTCTACCAAAAAAACCACTTCATTGTCAGTGACAATGTCAGAAGAAGCTGCTGACTAATAAGTTTTCAAATTCATTTTTTCCCTTGGCAAATCGGAGGGGTTTTTTTCAAAGTAAAATATCGTCCAACAATTGTTACTGCTAATAAATTTATTGTTGTCTATGGCATTGCTTGTTTTTTCTTGTAACAGGTGCTGTACTGGTTCAAGAACTACAGGGTAAAGTTAAAATGCTTGCTAAGTTTACGTTCATGGGCATACACTGCATTAGTAACAGTTTACAGGCCTAATTTGCTAATAAAGTAATCAAACCACAAAAATAAATAAAGGTTGATGTGCAAATCTATTACATGTTGGCAACCTCCATGAACTATTTAAGTAATGAATTATGCAAACCTATGTTTCTCAAAAGTTTTAAAATATTAATTAGAATTTTTAGTACTCTCCTGTAAATGTAATCTGTTCTGTAACTGAACCAATGAAAACTTACTGTCTTTTTCAGCTTGCTCCTTCCTTTAAAACTGTTGCCCATATTTTGGTTTTTGCCCCTTTTCAGAGGTTTGTCTGCCGACAGACTGACTTCAGAGCATGCTATGTCAACAAGAAACAACCAAACCGTAAAGTCAAACCTGCAAACCAATCTTCCTCATCTTCCATTTCAAACAACCGTCACACAAACCTCAAAACCTTCCCAGAAAAAAAAAACCACCTTCCACAAGGCTCATGCTCCAAGAAACCAGGATCACAAAACTAGAGCTGCACACAAAGCCATTGCAGATTATGACACAGAGGTGTGTTGGTTTCTCCAATATATAGGATCTTTAACATCGAGTTTGAAATATAGGGTTTATATGAATCAGGTAGTGGATTTGCAACCCCAAATCTATCACAAAATCAGAAACACTCTGCATGCTTTAGTATATAAAACAACGTACATCATTAAAATGTACTGATATTGTATCTATAGCTTTCTAAGGCAAACTAATTAGAAGCCTATTATTTTCCTCTCTTTTATAGTGCTCGTTAAATGTATTTGCTTCACATTTATTAGTGCACCTACGAACTTTAAATTCAGTCCCCTTTCATCTCACCAGTACACCAACAATCTGCCATTTGTGTTTACAGCGTAAGTCAAAGCTGTTATTTTTGCTGAAAAAGAGTTCCACTGAATCAGACATTTTTCCCTTACGTGTTGCCTCACCATTTTTAAATACAAACACTCTCTAAAAATTACATGAATAAAGAAATCTTGCAACTGTGTACCTATATTTGAATCTACATTTCCATGTCACATATAACTTCTAATATTCATGTAGTCTTTTATATTAAATCTGTCCATGACCAAATATTGCACTTTCATGTTTCATAACATTTGCTTATCTCCCTTGTAATACCAAGCCTTTAGTCTACATTATATTGCTATTTAAAGATGTGCAGCTGTCCTTTACTTTTATAGCATCTAAATGTCAATTTATGAGGAATCTTATGCATGAACTGTCTAAAGATTTTGGTTTTGATCATAAAAGCCAAAGGAGTGCATATGAATAAAATGAAGGTGTGCAAGTAATTCTGCACACAAACCATCAAACTCTTGGTATCTAGCTGTTCACTAAAACATTTTCATCATTTGTTATCAAAATTTCAGTGCATTTCAGTATTTATATTTGCATTAGTTAAAAACAAACAAAAAAAATGGAGCCTTTTTTTTTTAAATCTCTTACACAACTTTCTAATTTCTTCTTTTTCTCATTTACTTCTAATAAGAACTGACTTTTCATAGCTTCCTAAATATTTTTAAAAAGGAACAGCAATATTAATAGAAAACTTTAGAGAAAAGTGTTTGTTTAATCACTACTTTTAAAACACCATTGTTACTGAAATACCTCATTTTCACTTTTGGCTATCTACACATGATGTTTAGATTGCTAACAAAAAACCCTCGCTTATAATATGAAGTTATGGAACAAAAATAACATACACATGTCACTTCATTAAAATATAACTGATTTTGAAAAATAATAACCATGTGTCAACTATATGGCATATGCAGCTTCATAAAGAAATGATACAATAAGGGGTATTAATTTATCACTATTCACCATACTGCCTCAATACACAAGTAAACTTTGCTTGCAATGGTACTATGAGTTTTCACAACATCTGAACACAGCAACTTAATTTGTTGCCTAATCTGGCTTCAATATCTTTTATGCTGCTTTACTCCTCTCAGTCTTAGATAGATGACTTAAAAACAAGTTTTTTATGAACTGGGAGGGGAGAGAGATAGCTATCCAGTCAGCATTTTCTTAATATAAAATAATCTAACTCTATTATGTCTGACCACCTCATAAAAAAGAAAAAAAGAGCACAAGAAAACACAATACAATCTCAGTTAAGTAAAGTTTAGAGGATCACAAATACACAAATTAAACCAACTTCAGGCGTACCAAAATGATTCATGTGACCTCAGAGTCAATGTTACTGAATTCAGACTAGAGACTGCAGCAGATTTTTCTTGAGGTATCTCTCTTCTTCAAACATACAGTACCAAATATGTTCATAACTGGCAATCATTCACAAGCATATTTCTGAACTTTATTTTAATAACATCAATAAACAGAAGTAAACCATTTTACTGGTACTGCACTTCTAGGTCCAGTTTCATGTAAGTCTGCTTTGTAAATTTCTTTCAGTTTTTCAAACTTCCGTTAAACATTTCTATGCTATATGAACCAATTCCAGCTGAAAAATATTCCACTGAACAGTCAGATAGCTTTATATAACAGGAAATGAAGAAGACTAGAGATTTTTATAGTGTTATAGCAGTAATATTACTTCCAGCAATCAGCAGAAACTAAGAGTATGCAAGAAAGAGCAAGAATCTGTTTACTGGCATAAATTTTTTTTCTAATAACCTGGAAGTAGATAAGCTTTACAAAATATCAGTGTATTTTAAAATGCATCAACAATGGCAATTATGATCTTCATTTAAAAAATGCTGCAGTATTACCATATTGAGCAAGCACAGCCTCAATAGCTGCTCTTTCAGTCAAAAAAAAACCAAAACAAAAACAGAACACCACTAAAAGGGAAACAAAAGAAAAAAAGCTTTTTTTACTTCTAAAAAATACCTCATAAAACCAACTTACAGACTTCCCTATGAGTTGTTTACTGCTAGGAAATTGTTAGCCTGCAGAAACAGCCAGGTCATGCTGTTTTACAGGTCTGATTTCAAAAACTTTCATCTGTGGTTGGATTTCATAAACATAGAATAGTCAGAACTGTACTCACTTTACAATTTCAACTAAATTGCATTACGGATCGAGAGGCAGTTCATCAAAGGACATACTGCAAGGAAACCAGCAGATATGAGAGAGCAGGATAGATGTGTGCAGCATTTATCTTTCTAAACCCTAAAACATCAAGTTAAAAAAAAAAAAAACCTTATGAAAATCATTCTGCTACTGCAGCACTCTACTAATATTTCTCTCACTCACTCAGGGGCTTCTTAAAACAGTAGGTCAGAAATCTGCTCCTCTAAGTTCCCAGCCAAGACAAATGTTTTAAGTAAAGCATTAACAAAGGGTACAATTCTCTTTTGCTATCAGTCTACTCAGAGCAAAGCTCACATACACACCAGCAACTGATATTTCAACAGAAACAGAAAACCCACCCTGCAAAACACTGAAGCCAAAGTTCTTCATGCATAAACTTGTAAGGGATGAACTGAAATTTGAAAAAAACCTAACCTATTTCCTAGTTCCATATCCTTATCATGGAGGAATTTTACCTAAAGAACTGTTTAAATTCATTTAATGAACTTGAGGCATTCATTTTTTGTGCTGCGTTCAAGAAGTAATGATAGCGTAAGACATTAAGTGACTGAATTTTTCCTGATTTTACTATATATAAATGATATAAATTTTGATCAACTATTCCAAAGCATTTTTTTCACATGCCATTCAAAAGAGCCTCATTTCTCTGTACGGCTGTCCTGTACTAGTATGTGTATCTGCCTAGCTCAATAAAATTCCAGGACCAAAAGCTAATGAGTTGCATCCAAAATGGTCAAAGTTGATACATTTTCAGAGCAAAAGAGAAGGGGAAAGATGAAGAAGTACTCAAATTTGCAGCATTTCAGTTATAACATTCAAAAGACAATATTAATAAAGGCCAGTGAACAGTTGACAGTCTCTTTACCCTTTGACATGAATTTCAGTCTTCACGCCAAGTAAAACAAAAGCATCTTCTAAACGTTTATTCCTGCTAATAATCAAACAGTACTTCAAGGATGTTTTTTGCATCCCTTTAGCTTCTCTCTGGACCACAGTGCATTACAAATTGCAAGTTACACCAAAACCAGCTGGGCCTTACCTCTGTCACTGAAGTCATCCACCAGAATGATCTCTGCGATCAGGCTGTCTGGAGTGCGGTTGATGATGCTGTGGATGGTGCGCAAGAGCGAAGTCCAGCCTTCGTTATGAAATGGGATGATGATGCTAGTGTTTGGTAGTGATTCCAAGTACACCTTGTGCTTACAGCTGCAGAGGCAAGAAAAAAATTGTATAAGCATACTGAAAATCTGAGTTGGCATGTCCTATCAACCATTTGGGCCATTCAATCAACATGGTTTCTAGTATAAAATTCNACTCCAACTTCACATCTACACATCCAAAATTACCGCTCCTGTTATGTATAGAGATAACGCACAATTCTGGAAATGCAGACTTATAAACAAGGAAATGCAAACAAGTTTTCATATTTGAAGGGAAAGCACTGTACGTTCAGCATCTTAATTGCACAGCAGCTATGGAATATCAGTGCTTAACCTGATTGTTTTCAATATTGAGTTGTTTACACATTTCAGAAAGAAAAAAAAACATAACACTTAAAAATAAATAATGGCTATGCACATCAGTGTCCCATAATATCCAAATATATTTCATGACAAACATCTAGATTACTGAAACTGATAGAACTGCATCTTTCATGTTTTGTTGAAAAAAAAGAAGAAAAGGACACATTCCTCTGTTGTTAACAAAGCCTAGCATTTTCTCCTCTGGGGAAAAAGTAACTGAACGATTTCTCATTTCTCAAAAAAAAGTCACGCCCTGATAAAGGTATCCCTAGAGCAGAAACTGTCAGCTTTGCAATAAACAAACAAAATTAAAAGTTTAGCCCTGCAAATTCTAGGTTTAGAAAAAAAGTACAGACATATTTGCTCTTTGACAGAAAGCATAACTATGCATATCAAAAACTGCTATAGGTGATAATTTTGATTTACATATATTTGCAGCTTAGTTTGCATTTCCTCTTTATAAATGTCACTTAGAAATCAATATTTACCAATACACCATACAGCTACCACGATGATGAGAAGTTCCAAAAAATAATCAAAATTCATAATTACTACAGTTGCATTTGCAAAATATAACCTGTCATGTAGAAATAAATTAACTAGCTTTTAGATACTTTACTAAAAAAAAAGAATTAAATCTGCAGTTCAGACTTCTCTTCCTAAAACATAATAATCATTAATTTAATGACAAGTCATTTTCTGAAAAAATCACTGTGGAAATGTTTTACTACGCAGCTTGCTGTTAAAACATATACTTACAATGGAAAAAGGACAGACGCTTTGTAATAATGTGGAGTTCTGGATAAAACAGTGCTCATTATCTAGTGACAAAAAAGTCTAGGTATATATGTTTATATGTTTTGTGAGAAAAAGAAAATCTACTGCAGCAAAATAATTTAGTATAAATTCTTTTTCTCTGTAGGCAGAAGCACAACAAGTGAAGCTCATTATTAATACATAGTTGTTTCAGTTGGCAAATTAAGAAAGCCATCTACCAAAAACAACACCTATTGTTGGCAGCTGTTTGTCAACAGTGATGCTTCTTGGACTAGAACAAGTGCAGCTAACGGACATACACAGAACTGTGACGCCATTTGTGAAAGCAATTTGAAAGCAAAAGTTTTTCCTTCAACGTTTTTGATTCCCAGTAAATACTATTTCAAAAGTACTAAGTCTCCACCTCCATAAAACCCCAAGTCAAAAAAACAAACAAGCAAAGGAACCTTATGTATGTCAGACTAACAACTTTTAAAAGAAGAAAAAAAATACCCAAAACACCCAAACACATCATTCTTCCTGCTGAACAGATTGATCTAAATTAGAGCAACACTTAGA
>VWYI01026354.1:0-47134 GCA_013399455.1 Anthoscopus minutus
TACTTATACATTTAAATAATATATTCATATAATACATATTATAGAATATATATGTAATTTTCCATGGTAACTATAATAAATATTTTCAAGCCTGTGGCTTGAAAATATTAAGTGGGTAAGGTGTTAATTCTGTTTAGATGTCAGCTCCTTACAGAAAAGATACAGTCACTAGACTGTTAGAGCATAGTATCAGTATATAGTAAAATATTCTACAAACACTCTCAGAAAGATTTGACTTCTGTTTGCAAGAGGGAACACTACCTGAAATGGCATAGTCTCCATTTGGTGATGCTACAGTTATTGCTGATGCATTGCCAATGCTCTCCACCGGCCCCAGACCAACGTGATTACTGAAACTCAGCACATGCCATCCCATAACTTTTGCAAGCTGCTGAACTGCATGTACTTGGTGCTGTGACATCTGAAACATAAGAGGTTTGTTTTCTGTTCAATATTTGCAGACCACAGAAAGAATTGCTTATGAGGTTTAGCAAGCCTGGTTTTTGTAAAACAGTTATCTACAAAAGCAACTTTAAGTTCTTTACTTTCAGAGGAACTTTTTTTATGTCCTGGCAGAGCTTTGTGTTGTTTGAATTTAGACTAGTTCCTCTGCAGACAGAAGACCACTTTATTATGCAGCTAAATTAATTTTTCATAGGTATATGCACTTAGCCATTTTATTTAAGTATTGCTTTCAATTTACAAAAATCTTTATTTAGGTCCCAAAAAATTAATTTGTAAACAATCCTGTCTTTCAATAGAAACGAGACTTCTGCTGTAAAATATATAAAAATATGACCAAGTATTACCAGAGAATATTCAGAAATGAAAGCTGAGGTTGTCACACGCATGATGATCTCCTTTAATGCTCTAAGCACTAAGCTCTAACAGCTTAGGAGTTTAGATGCTACTGTTTTCCTGTATCATGACTAAACCGTTGTAACAAGGAAGGATCCAGCACCATTCAGCAGTTCTCTGTGAAGAAGTCTTACAACACTTGACCAAAAAGACACAACCTCAGCACAATCTGTTTCGACTTGTTTTCTGTGTCATGGAGTTTTATATAACTACAACAGGCCAACCACTGTTATTAAAGACTTGTATTTTGACTATTTATAATTCATAGTGGGGAGATTGTTACTTCTGAATAAAACCAGCAAGTTGTTCTAAGCAATTAAGAAAACAGAGTTCATTCAAGTATCAGCTGATTTAGTAACAGCAGATGCAAAGTGAGCATTAACAGACAATGTTGAAATGACAGTAATTGTGGGTTCATTAAGAACTTGGCTAGAGTAAAGTTTCATATATAGAATACCTTATTGTCTGCTAGGATTACCTCCGACTTGTTTCTCCCATAATGAGCAGCATGAAGAAATCCACTTTAAATGGGAGGGAAAAATTATTATGACTACCGACCCTAGTAAGAAATGGCAATATATTTTAGTAACAGTTGCTAAAGACTCTACACAAACAGTGAAACTTCAGTCATCCAGCTTCCCATCTTGACTATCTTAATCTGCTCTTTTTAATATTTTCTACATAGATAAAAGTGAGATTCTAACTTCTTCTGTTTCCCAAACACCACAAGAAAGGGAAGAATAACATATGTCAGTCTACCTGAGATAAAAGGAAATCCTGCAGTTCTTGCTCTTGATGGGACAATGTAATAACTCTTCCATCTCTATGCACAACTCTAATTTGTTCAACTCCAATGTTCAGCTGTAGTTGAATGGATCTTTCAAAACAAGATTCATTTTTATTCAAAAAGTATTAAAACACTTAAAAAAATAGGAAACCAAGAACACAGAATCCCACCCAGTCATTGACAAGAATTCCTAAGACAGATGGTGCAAAGTCTACAGAATGTGACAGCAACTCTAAACATTCCAGTTTCATCAGCCAGCACAACACCTTCCTCTGTATGGCAGGTGACATACTCTGTGGCATGCTCCCAGACCTGGCCTACCATTTGTTCAGGTCAAGGAAGCCTCACAGCTCCCTGCCTGCCCCCATGCCCAAGTCTCTTTCCCATTCTGCAGGGGAAAATGGTGTGTTCTAGGCTACAGACAAGAGTTGAACAGTGTCTGTACTCTGGAACCAAGACTGGACATGCAGCAATGACTGCAGGTTGCCTCACACTGTGGTCACAGCCAGAGAGCACTGCTCCAAATGGAAAAAAAACCCCACTCTTGATGCATTAATTAATTCACTGCTGGTCAGACTGAAAGCATTTATTTCTGGAACATGAAATCTTGTATTTTGGTAACAACATGCATAATTATTGCATTAATTACATGAGTTCCACATTTTAGTACCTCTGCTAGGAGGTATAGATAGGACTGAGCACTGATTGGCTTCCATGACCAGCCTGGAAGTTTAGAATCCAATACATCCAATGATACTTTGTATCCAGTCATCTAAACCCAAACTAAATCCATTCCCAAGTGTCCCTTCTCATCTCAAATTTCTTCTTTGAAAGGAAACTGTAGCAATTAAAGATGTACTAAACATCTTCTTTAAAGTGTAAAGTGGGTGAAGTTTTCTTAAAGTGACTGTTCACCCCACAGTCAGGTCAGAAAAACAAATATACACAAATAATGGACTCCTCTGTCTGAAGAGAATCTAAACCTTTAATGCACAATGTGAATACACGCTGCCTTTGCTTCATGCTTCTACAACTAAAAGGACATGCATTCCCATACTTACTTGCATATCTGTTCATATCCTTGAGAAGTTATTAGAACTTTAACACTGGATTCATAAACATCATTGATATTGGACCAGTGAGCCTGAATCTGAGGATCCTCAATACGGCTCGCCAGACTGTCAATGGTTCGAGCAGTTCTAGAAGATAAAGCCATATTCCACCCACAATAATCCAAGCAGTTGGTGCTGTTATCTTGCTTACAGGAAGCAAGGAGGTTATTAGATTTAACAGAAACATGTAGATAAAAATTCTATTTCAGCACTGTTCTGGTGTGAATGAAGTACATTGGTTTATGCTGTACATTTCTCAAACATTCTGCAGCAGGATTGAAGTGTTATTGCTCAGTACCAGCTAGTGCACTGCAAAGAATACTAAAAAAGGATTTATGCAGTTTGAAATCAGTAGGGACAATTATCAGCAGCTTACGTTGCAACTGTCACAGAGATCTCAAAGAAAACTGGTATTTTTTCTTTTAACTAGCTGAATGTTGTTTGCTTAGTACTTACAAAAAAACCCCTGTATTAACTGTGAAGGAAACAGCAGCTAGTCTTAAGAACACTTAAAATAGATCAATTGTATTGTACATAATGGTACATGTTACTGTAACAAGAGTATCTTGTGACCCACCTTCGTCTCAAAAAGATATGCTTTGCCTGTTTTATGATCTTTTCCAGAAGTCCTTCATTCGACTGTAAAGAACTGATTTCATTTTTATCAAATGCCTGGGGCCCTGCAAGTCTCATTCTCTTATGGCCAAAAGGTGCACTAGCTGGATGTGGCATCACTGTCGAGCTCAGGGTTTGCTTGTGACACTGCAACAACCAACAGATATTATAAAATAAAGAGGCCAATTAACATATCTGCAAGAAATACTATGTATACTACAATATGTGGCTAAACATCAGGTTTTTTGAGTGTATATACTTTCAAAAAATGCAACTTTTTAACTTCATCAACCTGACAGCACTTTAAAGGCAGTTTTTCATACCTTGTTTCCCCCATTTATAAGTCTCTTTTAAACCTTATAAAAAGTAACTAAGAAAAAAGAAAAAAGTGCTAACTAACAAAACTTTGGTAGTGCAGCAGTAGCTCCTACTACTAAGTCTTCTTTACATACATACATCTAGAGAGACAGAAAGAATGATCACTTAAAAAAAACAAACGAAGCATTTCAGAAGAAAAAATTTGAAGTACAAAAAGTTTTAGCAACCTGTCCAAAGTAAAGAAAGGAAATCCACAGGAAAGATGGGCACTGACACAAAGCTTCATGAACCCTAAATCAGTGTTTAAAATACTGGACTGTTCCATATGACTGTATGACTTGCAGAGCCATGCCCTAAGGAGGTGAACACTCTCTGGAATATGGCTTCAGTTCTACTCAGAGATGCAAAACTCTGATTCTTTCCTGAAGAGACACAACCTCAACCTCGTACCCCAGGTTATTCTGCTAGATTATACAAGACTCTGAAGAGCTGAAGGAGAGAAGTGGGCCTTACAATAAACAAAGCTGTTATGGCAATTGATTGTTCCTTCATGAGGGTTTGGCCTGACCAGATGCTTACTGACAGTGCTTGGTCAGCACTATTAAGACATAAAAAAAGGCAGAATGGATGAACTCTACTGGAAAAACTTTGCATGGCTTTTCTGAAGCGAGCAGCCAGGTCTGAGGTTAAGTAAATAAAGAACCAGCATACCATGAAAGCATTAACTGCAACGCCCAAACCACCAGCACCCAGGGAAACCAAGCAGTAGGCTGCCTTCCACAACTGGATGGAGAAGGACTGGCCTCTAGTGGCACTCGGCTGTTACACCAGCACCACACACCAGGCAGAAGGCTGAACAAAAGCCCAAAAACTCCTCACTACTTCAGCCACAGATGCAGTACCTCTCTGATAAGTTGATGCAAATTATGTTCCAGAACATAGAGATGATCCTCTGGATTCTGTTTTTCAGAAGCAGCCTTTTGTGACTTTTTATCATTGGAAGAGTGACACAGAGAAATAGACAACTGCAAACCTATACAAAGCAGATGAAAAAAAAATTTAAAAAGAGAGCACTGACAATTTTCAAGGTTGCTACTGAGTACTGCTTTTCTTCAGTAGTTTAACAACAGATATTCACTGAATCAGGGAAAAAATCAAAGAATGATGGTGGAGAGCACAGCACTAAAGGCACATAAAACTTGATACTCACTGAAGCACTGGCAGGCCAACTGTGAACTCACCAGATGCATTTCACATCAATTTCTATGACTCAATCCCACACAAAAAGAAAAATCCCCAGGATCTCATTCGTTTCTCAAAGGAGTGATTAACCACCATACACATTTTAAGCAATCCAGAAATATATTCTTTGCATGATACAGTCAGTTGTGTACCCCTTATAAGAACAGAGGATTCATCACTGACTCTGAGCCACCTTTATGGTGTTTAATTATCTTCACTGAAGAGCATTTGCTTTTGTTCTTCTGAGGACCCATAAATGCAAGTCTTACATTTCTTTTTACATGCAATCCAGGAGCAATGACTTATACACAGCTCCAAACTGTCACATGCACATGGCATTACAGCTGACAGTTTTAAGTATTGCTGACAAAAAATATAACCACAAAGGAAAACAGAGTACATTAGAAACCACAGTGCATTAGTTTAAATTTGTTTTTCAAAACCTTTGAAAATCAAGGAGTCTGTTTTTTCTTTTGTAAGGACAGAACATCAAAAAGGTGAAATCAATCAGTATTTAAGCAAATAATTGTAGATCAAGAATCTTAAAAAGCTTCCTACCTGGGAAAGGCTGGGAGATTATCTGATTTTTCACTACAATATGAGGAATCTGTGATTTAATTTGAACAGCTTCTCGTGACAGCTGGGCAAAAATTTCTTTACATAGAAGAACATTCTGTGCAGTCTCCAACTTTGTCTGCCAGTGTGCAGAACCTGAAAAGTATAAATCAATGTTTGCAGGTTGGAAGAGCAAAGAGAAGCCACCTTTTTGTTCAGATGCCAGGTGTGATCACTATGATAAAGCAGTCAGTACCTTATACCCAAACTGAGTATTATCAAAATTTTATCTCAGTTAAGCAAGCACTTCAAGGTAAAACTAAAACTGATTTTGATTCAATTTTATATATATATATACATATATATATACAGTGAAGTGCAACACCATTATGGAAGACTGTACTACGCTCCCAGGCCTTTTGTGAACTCTCTTTATGAACCTCTGCACCTTAAGGAGCTGTAATTTACTTTCAATGATACTTTTGGTTTTATTAAATTCACTCTATGATGAACTACCCAATAATCTTCAGTGCACATATATGCTTCTACAGGGTTTATAGGCCCAAAATTCTTGGAAGATTCTGGAGTGAGTAAGCACACAAGCTGTATAATGTACCCTCAATACCATATGAAACATCTCAAAGTACAGCACTTTATGTTCAGGACAGCACCAGCATCTATATGACAGAGAACTGTGAAATAAAAGCCTGCCATTTTATTTCTAACTTTAAAGAGTAAAGGATGGCTTTTCAATCCAAAAGTTCACAACTTCACATATTAAATGAATCAATGCACTATCTGCCAGGTGAGCTGTTAATAATTTACACACAGACAATCAGCACAGTTTTAGATCCAGATAAAACATATGAACAACAGACACAAATGATGCACTTTAGGCAGAGTTAAGAGTGAACAATCATTAGCTCAACTGAATTAATGGGATGTAACTGACTGAAACAACATCAACCTGTTTGATTTCAGTTATGGGCTCAAACTTTTAATGTCTAACAAAAGGGGCTTCAGAAAACTCAAAATACAACCCTAATAATTTTGCTTCAGAACTGAATAAGCACATATGAAAAACTGAAGAAGCATGCTTTGAAAGCATAATTTCCAAAGCCCAAGCAGCACTTAAATAGAAAATTCCAGCTTAAATAAGGGAAGTCTTATTCACTCTTCTTCCCAGCTGTATGCTGAAATTTTCAAACAAGAATCATATGCAAACTCATTCCCTAAGAACATATTCATAAAACAGTATATAAGCTATACCTGGTTTTGATTTTGGCAAGGGTCTTTTAAAGAGATTGACTGTCCCGAGGTCACCAATGTCTGGTGCTTGTTTTTGAATAGAAACCTAGGAAAGAGAGAATAGTATTTAATGTTTGTTCTTTGCTGCAAGCATACAAATCTGAAACAAAACTCCACTAGGATATTAAGGTTTCTCTAACAAACCTTGATGTATGCTGATCCCTCTAAATCACTTGGAATTTGAACATCCAAAGGACAGTAATCCTCAGGTATCTTTTTGTCCAGGTCAATGTCAGTGTTCTTTATCACCTCAAATGTGCCATGATGAAGAAAAAGGGAGCCTGATCAAAGAAGAACAAAGACATACACATTAAATACCAAGCACTTTCTGCAAATAAAAAAGCTTGTATCTCTGTTTTGGAAGATTATGTATATTTCCGAGTCTCCAAATCTTCAGAGATGCACTTGGCTCAAATTTCTTAATGATGTCTTAAAAAAACCCAGGTAAATTAGAAAGCTCATGCCATTGCATCAGCATCTCAGTCCTCCACTGTGCAATGTGTAATATTTCACAGTAAGTTAACACAGCATATTTAATAATTATGGGGGGAGGCCAAGAGTTTTTCAAAATTAAGTCATTAAGTGCAAGGAGGGAGAAAAAAGAGATATTAACTTAATGTGTGAAGTAAAAAAAAGACAAAAAATAAATGTGTGAAGTTTTGCAAGTAGGTAGTTAAAAGTACAACACCCTTATTGACTTAAAGGAATTCTGATGATGTCTGGCTAGAAGTCTTAGAACCATGACCACGTTCTGACATCAAAAGGTAACTCTATAGGGAGTCAGTCAGGGACTGATAAAAGCAGATACCCACATCTGTCCTAGCTGCACACCTTTTTCATCCAGGGCACCTAGATCAGGGTAAATCAATTAAAAACAATATATAGCCTGGGGCACACATACAGCTTTTTCATAGGCAAATCTAAATCTGTCCTTCCCCTCCCTCACCAATGACAACAGGAACCCAACACATCCTCTTTTGATGCCTGCTTTGTACCTACATTCTAAGTTCTGTGTGATTCTGTATTCACTTTGACACTCCATAACAGCCTCTAGAACCCTGGACTGGTCATCCCATTTAAATGTAATCCACGAATTAAGGCATATTCTCAGCAACATTTCTCAACTGTAGCAATAATACCTATAATAATCTACCTTCAACATCACCCTTAGTCACATGGTTTAGTTCTACCAGGTGTGAATTCTGGGTAGCAGGTAGTTAGACATCATAAGCCTTTTGGGTCCCTTCTAACTTAAGATATTCAAGGTTTTTCTGATCTTTGATTAAAAAAAATGTAACCTGCTCTTCACTTTTTTTTAATGTTTTACACACCAAATATAGATAAAAGCCGAGGATTTACAAATTCTGCCTGTCAACTGACCAACTACACTGCAAATGCAGTACTGTTGCTGGGAACAAATTCTTAGTAAAATACTACACAGTTAGCCTTTAAAATCACCTTCTGGATTGAAGATGGCAAGATATTTTCCCTGATACTTGAAAACAAGACTTCCCTTTATAAACCTGTCTCATAAACATAAAAAATTCACACTGAAGTTATTTAACATGAGATAGTCCATCTCTTTTTCCAGTTACAAAAAGACAATTTCATAAAATATCCATTCTTTTGAAAAAGATCTACCGTTTACCTGCACTTCTGTAGCTCAGATCACCAAGAATTTTATCTCCCACTTTTCTCAGCTTCCAGTGTTGTCTCAATCTTAGCAGTTCAGAGTTGAAGTCTCTTTGTCGCTTATTTTCCTGATTTTCAGCTACTGATTTGGATAATCTTTCTGCACCTTTCAACAGGATCTGAGCTGCTCCAGCTAATGACTTCTTTTTTGAAATCAGCTGTAGAAACTGAGGATTCTGGTAACAACAACAACATACTTGCACTTTAATTCACAAAATATTATTTATTATTAATGCTAATTATTATTTATTATTGTTGTTATTAGTGTAAACGAACTGATAATAATTGATCAAGCTGATTTTGCTGGATGTTCAGTAACTTATTCAGAACTACTTTCATACCAGCATTATACAGCTGGAAGTAGCATTTTAACTTAGAGCTTCAGCAAAGAGGCTTCTGAAATTGGCCTCAACTCCCATTCCCAGATTTATTCTGACCCTCAAAGCACTGCACTAGCACATCAAAAGGAGCATTTAGATAAATCTTGTATTTATCACACATGAGAAAAAAAATCCACTGGAATAAAATCTTTAGCATCAAGCCACACAAAGTGCTACGTACAACATACTTGTTTTGGAGGAAGGGGATCCTGCCCGACTGGATCTAGAGTCATGAACTTTTTATCCTTCACGATGCTAAGAACATCGTACAACACACACATCTCAGTCAAGGCACTTCTTAAGTTGTTCCTCACTGAATCCCAAGGCCAAAGGGATGGCTGAAACTTTACCAACCCTAAAAATAAAACAAAGAAAAACAAAGGACTTCAAAAAGGTACGGTGTTAAGGCTCATTTTTAAACCACAGAGAGCCCATAATGGCCCGAAATACGGCACGATATAATATCTGCTGTCGTCCCTTAGCACTACAGTTCACCGGGGCTCGGTCACGAATACTCTGACCTGCCCACCACGGGAACCCCTGGGGGAAGGCAGGCCAGGCCCAACAACCCGCGGAGCTGCAGGCTGGCACGACCACAGCTCTGCGGGCCTCTACCAGCTGCATCCCGGCGAGAGAGCTCGGGCTGGCGGTCCTTCTCACCTTCCTCATCCTCCGTCTCGCCCGGCTCGGCCCAGGCGCGGCCCGCCGAGCCCGGCTCGTCCTCCTCGGAGCCGGAGCCCTGACTGAAGTCGATGCGCTGCGCCAGGCGCGCCAGGTTCTGGGACATGGAGAGCGGCTGGAGGTAGGTCTCGCTGCCATCCAGCCCCACCTCCTGCACCTGCTTCTCGCACGCCGACTCGATGCTGATGCGCACGGCCGGCACCCCCGCCATCTTGCAGCGACCCCCGCCCGCACTCGGCAGGGGCCGGGCCAGCGCCGGCGGGCCCGGTACGGGGCGGGGCCAGCGCCGGGAGGGCTCGGCTGTTTCCGGAGGCTCTCACGGGGGAGTGAGACGAGACCGGGCGGGCTCGGCCATTTCCGGACAGAGCTCGGAAGCGGGCGAGGCTAGAACCGAGGGGTCTCGGCTGCTTCCGGAGGTGCTCGCGAGGGGGCGAAGCCAGTGCGAGGGCACCGTGCTGAGTGCAGAACTTCGGAATTGCTGCCGATTTCTTGTACGGTCTTATTTTTGATCAGAAGTTGGTTTCATGTCCCCTTCTAAAGATAATGTCACCTCTGGTTCCCCATTGTCAGCTGTGGCCACCCAGGAAGCTCAACCAAACAAAAGGAAAACATACAATAACATTGCCATTAAATTACCGCTTGAATTCGGTCATAACTCCCAACGACACGGACGCTCCGGGTTCTGCCCTTTGACACAATTAAGAAGGCGGCAGCTTACTGTTCTCATATTTATTCTTAAATCTGGTGAGTGTGCGTAACTGCAAGCATTACAAAAATCAGCATTTGTACTTGAGGGAGATGAAAGGGGCCCGCGGGGCTCAGTCTCTCCCGACCAGGTGCGTCTCCTGGGGCCTGTCGATGCGGAAGAGCAGCTCGGCGGGCTGCAGGTAGCCCAGGTACTGCACGCTGTCTGGGCTGGTGTCCTGGTGGTAGTGCCCTCCTTCCCCGTGGTGGCTGAAACAGTGCGTGTGCTCCACACGCAGATCGAAGCCCTGGCACCAGACAGAGGCCCGTCAACAACGCGTTGATGGGAGCAGCATTCAAAAGGCACAGGAGAGGCTATCCTAATGCGTATTGCACATGTTGCCAAAGTTAAGCGGTGAAAACTTGCAAGACACTTGTGAAACCAGTAAGACGAATTTAGAAACCCTGACAGCCCCCAGCTTTTGGTGTTACTCTGAGATCTCCTTTTTAACCCTTTTTTGCCCCCATCTTTCTTTCCACTAGGATTAAATTATGCAGTCACCCCTACTGGAAATCAAGCCCCTTTGCACTGAATTGCCACAGGCCCATGTGATGAAGACTGTCTGCTCCAATTCTGAGAGCTAACTTAGATGAATATGGGAAGAACAGAGACTAAAATAGCAACTAACATCCTAAACCATGAGATCAACACCACCAGTTTTATGTATCATAGAATGGCTGGGGTTCAAAGGGGCCTTCACAGATCATCTATTCTAACCACTCTATCATGGACTGGGACATCTTCCATTCAACCAGCTTGCTCAAACCCCAGCTAACCTGGCCTTGAACACTCCCACGGATGGGGCATCTGCATTTTCTCTGGGCAACCTGTTCCACGGTCTCTCCACACTTAAAATTTTTTTTCTGTACGTCCAATCTAAATCTATTCTCTTTCAGTTTAAAATCCTTGCCTCTTCTTTTGTCACTACACATCCTGGTAAAAAGTTTCTCTCCATCTTTCCTAAAAGCCTCCTTTAAGTACTGGAAGGCTGCAGTACGGTCTTTCTGGAGCCTTTTCTTCTCCAGGCTGAACAATGTCACGTCCCAGTCTCTTCATAGGAAGAGGTATTCTAGCTCTTTATTCATTTTCATGGTTATTCTTGGGCTCTGTGGACCTCTCAAACAGGTCCACACATTTCTTGGGACCTCAAAGCTACATGCAGCACTCCAGGTGGAGTCTCATGAGGGAAAGAATCACCTTGCTTGACCTGACCACACCTGGTTTGACATAGTCCAGGACAGGATTCATTTTCCAGGCTACAAGGGGATACTGGTGAACAGTGCCATGGCACTGGAATGCTGTCTACTGCTCTCTTTGTAGTGACACTCAAACATTTCCAAAACCACAGGCCTAGCCAAGTGCTGTTGAGCTTGCAGTGGACGCAGACAGGAGAAGCCCAGAGGCATCCATTGCACAAGTTGCATTGGTTCTGCCAGTGGCCACTTCAGTGGAATATGGGAAGATACACACAGTTTAGCTTTAGGCCAAAGGCTGTCACATAATGACACAATAAAATCACACCCTTCAACATATTTAAGCCTACAGTATGTCCCACTTACCTCTGGAAAAACGTTTTTATATTACTTATGGCTGCATTGTTATTTATAAAATAGTCATTTTCATCAATGGTTTTCTGGTTACTTTTAAACTAATAATTTTTTCTAATTATGAACACCTTAATGACTTTTGAAATCAGATTGATTTTAATCCTGAATTTTTTGCTGTTGTATTTGGTGCTTCTGAAAGATGCTAGGTAAGTTTCCAGCATGAAGCTTTACAGACTTCAGTTTACATCAGCAACTGGACACATGCTTCATGTCTTTTGACACAGCATTAGCAGAGGGAGTTCTTATGAAAGTGAACTACATAAACACATGGCTGAACCACCTTCCACGCTCTTTACATTTCGCCCAGAGTGGCCAGAAGTGAATGTAAACCATACTACTGGGTTTGGGATGCAAACAGTTGCACACATGCAACTGGACCAGAACCATGAAGTTAATCCACTATGAATAACCACTAGGTTTCAGAACAGATCAATCTATCCTCAATCCAAGCAATTCACAGAAGTGGGAAACTTCTCAGTCATTGCCCCAGCTCTGGAAGAGTCGAACACTACAAACTCCCATTCTTGAAAGGAAAATCACATCCAAGACAAAATTCATTATAGGTCTTAGTCTATACTTGGAATTGAGAAAAAGAGACTCACTGGATCTCTGGAAACTATTACTGGCTGGCAAATCAGTGGAGCCTTCATTTCAAAGAATTTGAGCCAGTTATTCACATCCTCATCAGTATTCAGGGGACAGGCAGAAAATTCTGGAGGCTAGAGCAAAAATAAAAGCTTTTCAAGTAAAAGGAAGACACTTGCATCAGGATACTTTTTCTGTAGCAACTTTGCTTTTTCCCTCCCCACTATTCTGTTCATTTTCCTTCTTGACTGAAAGAAGCTCATCAGTGTCCATCCCTCTGTTTCTGCCATAAACAGAAGCAACCAGAATGTTGCATCTTTCACTGTACAAGTAGTGGGAGAGCTACTGAAGTGAGGATGCTCTTCCTCCTGGTACATTTTAGAAGCTCAGCTATTTTTAAAAAAGTTTAATGCTTCTTATAAGTATCATCTGAGTTCATGTATTTCATTTCAGTTCTGTTTACAATAGTTCTCCAGTTCTTTAGCTGCACACAGATTTCAAAAGATGATGGCATTAATGCCAACTTAAATAGACTTACTGGTTTTCTAACACTGATTTTGTAATGTCAACTCCTTACTTTAATACAGTGCTCATCCTGATAGTTTATGCATACATTTAAAAATATAAAACAAAATGAAGGAATGAAGATGTTACACCCTGATTTATACTTCTGTTTACACACATTGAGAACAACGTACCATAATATGAATCTTTGCTTTCCCCTTCTGAATGATAAAAGTACCACCCATCCCAACTGGCTTTTCTCCATAGTGTTTCTCTAAAGTTTGTCTCAGACAGGATACAAAGTTAAGTTCCCCGGTTCTTCCATTGGCTTTCACTTCAATGACCTGGAAGATAAAGTCAGTTTGTCACTGTCGTCTCCTGCTGCAGTAATCAAGGTCTGTGAAAGCTGTTCTGAAATTCTCCCAAACTGATAAACTAAGATCTTTTTGAAAAGATAAGCCTCCATGCAAGTGCTGCTGCATATATGACCAACTCTCTTTTCCTTAGTTCTGTTCAATGCTAGTTTTGCCTCTAAAGGGAGCTGAGCAGCAAGAGATTTACCCATACACGAGACAATGACTTAAGCAACTCCCTTCTGTCCACCAGCTGGCTCCCACTATCAGAAAGAAACACAGGGTTACAGAGAAGACTGTTCTGTTTCCATGCAGCAGTCAGGTTTTTGACTGTTCTGCCAGCATCTCTTAGTGCTGACTGTGTCAGGAGAAGCACTTGTGCAAAAAACTACCTAAGTGCCCATGTCTCATTTACTCAAGTACATTGCACCATTACCTTAAGTCACTGCTAGTTTGGACTGGATTGGGGTGAATGATTTATGATGGAAAAGTTTTAGTAAACTAATACCTATCCCTCAAAAATTCAAGTGCCTCTGTCTCCACTAATTCCTCAATCACTGGCATCAGTTCCTCATTTTTGCATGTTTCTCTTATGGAATTACTACTTTACTGTTATCACAGAACACTGCTAGGAGAAACACAGAGCCCTGCAAAGTCACCTTTGATCGAAGTACCTACCTTACCAGGTTGTCCCTCACTGGCATAAAGGTTGGCCAACAGTCCAAACTCACAATCAGTGTATTTACTGCTGTACTTCTCAAGCAGGCACCCTTTATCTGCAGGATTTATCTGAGCAACATAGCTCCCATTTACAGCAGGCTTTTTTTCACTCTTAGTTTGAACAATGGGGATAAGCTGGGAAAAAGAACATATAAGTCAATAAGAACATTTAAGAATCAGCCAAATGAACTGAATTCACATAAATGTGATTTAAGCTTTGGACCATGATCCCAAGAAAAAATCCACTTTGCCCCACAGCTCTGTCTCCCAGGATGAGGTCTGTACTGGTAAGAAAAATGCACTAATGTAATGTAATTCAAAGGTCCAGAAAACAGAGCTACTTTTTCTGAATAAACTTAATGTTATATAAAGATGAATGCTCGTGTTAAAGAGAGAGAGAGGGAAGGAGAGGGAAGCAGAGGGAAGCAAGGAAGGAAGGAAAAGAATCTATAGTCTGCATGCAAGTATTGAAATTGTATGTAATACTCTCTCAGTGTACAGTAACAACCACTATTATAGTGGTCCAAATTTAATGCTGATATGGACTATCTCATCTGCCAATAAATCCATCAAAATGAGACAGCAAGACCAAAGGTTTATGCCTGAAAAAAACTGTGATTAACCAAAGTCTCCATAGGCAATAGTTTTTGTCTCCTACCCCTCCTGCAGTTTATAATTTTCTATGTGGTATCTTTAAAATTCACAACAGTGAAACAAAGTCTTCCAAGAGGACAAAAGACAGGGAGTATTTCAAAGGCATTTACCAGTAATTTTGAGAAGCATTTCTAAATCTTGGAATTAAACCTCTGGTCAGGTCTTTGTCAATCAGTTTCAAAACCCATGTTTCTTGCATGCTTCAAGGTAATCACATGCTTCCTGAAGAATTGCAAGTTAAAAATTAATCTTTATTATCTCAGGAGTATGCACCTCGGTGGATGCCCCTCATTTCAGTTCCTTCTAGTGTGTTTTATGTGTTAAAAATTCATCTTTATTATCTCAGGAGTATGCACCTCAGTGGATGCCCCTCATTTCAGTTCCTTCTAATGTGTTTTATGTGTTTGTGGTGTGAAAGTGTGTATTAAATACATTGCTGTGAATGGGGAATACCCAGCATGATACTGCTCTACTGTTATGATACTTCCATGAATTTATTGAGAACCATCACACATACTGACCTCAGCATTTATTCCAAGAACTTTGGATGAAACAGCTCCAGCTCCAAGAATGAAAGCTCCAGGCAGCTCTATGTCCTTTGCAACTGTATTTAGATCATAAACCTGCAAAAGAGAAACAATACTTCCATGCCTGGAAGTGTCCAAGGCTAGACTGGATGGAGCCTTGAGCAACCTGACCTAGAGGGTGGCATCGCTGCTCACTGCAGGAAGGGTTGAAACTAGATAATCTCTAAGGTCTCTTCCAACCCAAACCATTCTATAATTTTGGTACTCTGATCAGCAATTGTCATTCTGTTCACTGTGGTCCTGGAGGCATTTAATTCACAACACTCACCCTCATAAAAATATTGATAATTAGGTTGAACAAGGCTTCTGAACACAACATTCAGTAATAACAAATTTGGTAGATGTCCATTTGTTTGCTGAAAGATAGATTCTACCTGTATGTTCCCTAATCATTTTATTCAAAGATTGAAATACTGTTCTTAGTAGATTTTGTGACATACAACATACATCAGAATCAGTCTCATTAAACACTTAAAAAGTGTCTTTCACAAGTGTAGAATCCTAGTATCTCTTATTCCATAGTTTTGTTTATTGCTTTTCTTTTGACAAATGTATTAAACCCCACAGCTACAGGGAAAAACTCACTTTTTCTTTCTGTGCAATAGGTATGAGGTAAGGAACACCTCCCACATCTGCTATCCTAGGCTTTCCGCAGATTCCTGGAAAAATACAGCCAATTAGCTTGGTAAAATCTTTTTTCCCCAATAATCTTCAATAAGCATGCATTCTAAACCACCAAAGAACTGGTTCCTCAAACTTCTCAAGCCCTGGAGAACACTATTTTCCTAGTACACTTAGATAAAGTGTTGAACTATTAGGAAGTCCAAGCCCTAAAATTATTCACAGTAGGATTTAATGCTACACAATGTGTTGTAAAATAACATTCTCTAAGCAGAAAAAAAAAATTGCCAGAGTGGACAACACCTTCCATTTGCCACTTCTCCAGTAACACCCTCACCATACAGTAGAGACCTCTGCTGGGACTCTACTTGCAAAATTTTAGCAAAGCTATAAGCTGTATCAGGACAATTCATCCCACTTATTAGGATATGTATTTTAAGAAGGGATGAATAACCTCCTGGAGGAGTTTCTTTCCCATTGATGCCAGAGGGAACTCGGATGAGTAGCACAGATAACACCTCTGTCTGTCTCTCAGACAGCTAGTGTCAAAGAAGATGAATCCCATTCAGAAAAAGACAGTTTTGGTTCATTGATGTACATGAATGCCAGGAATTTAAATTAATGGAAGTACAACTCCTTTGGTTCAGATTGTGATTGGCATGGTTCTAAGAAATTTCTCCATCTAAAAGATAACAATTTCAAAATCTTTTCAGTACACTAAATAAAGCTTATGAAATAAGTAGGTATGCCATTGCATATGGCATATGTATTTAGGTTGATAAAAAAAATTATGACAAGTACTTAGTAATGACTTGTCCTTGTTCATACTTCAACTAGGAAGCAAATCCAGAAATAAAATGTAGCTCTCCTCTCCTGTATATTCTTTATCTGAAGCAAAAAACATTTCAAGCTCTCTCAACATCTTTAGAGGATCAAAACTAAGCAGAATTGTGCAGAAAGAACTGGAGAAGTCTTGGCGGAAGGCAGGAACGCTAAGTTACCTTTAGCAGGAAAGTTGAAGGGTTCCTGAGTCAGATCAGGACAGTCTACAACAGAGACTTGAGCATCAGCAAAGTTCTCTTTAAGCCCTTTCTGCAGAACTATAATAAAGAATAATGGCAAAATTATTGGCAATGGAAAATTACCAAGAGTCTGACAAGTTTCTAACAACAATAAACATACCTGTTTGGGTTTTATTTCTGCAAGATACATTACTTATGCTTACCCTAAGTAATTCCATTGATTTAAATGTCTGCAGGCACTTGTTACATTAGCTTCAGACAGGAGCAAAAGTTTGTTCAGATAATTGTTTGCAACATTAGTTAATTTTAAGAATTTAAAAAATATTTTCATTGAATTGCATTGACTGCTCCAAGTAGCACTAGGAGCAGCACAATGTGAAGAAACATGGGTAAACTTCAATCACATTCAGCAGTGAGTTTGCTTCAGAGAGCAGACAGTTATGATCACGGTCAAATACGATGCAAGAGCAAAGGAGGAAGCAAGATTTAGCTGAAGCAACAGTCAGTTCTTTACATACATTAACCAGATGGTTTGCAACAGTTTAATTATAATCTCAAAGTGTCTCTGGTGTCTTGAAATTTCTACCACCATGGGATACTGCCTATCATGTTTATTCTCTTGTGGGGATTTTCTGGCAAGTGCCACTGTCACAGCAAGACAGATAATAAATGGTGTTGGTGATAATGAACCAAATCTAAAATTTTTGGTTTGCTTCATATTAATATTTTTTAGGCTCAGAACTTGCAAAGTCACTCAAACAACAGAGAGGATTAGATGAATGCATTGTTTGGAAACAACTTCCAAACCTTTAGTGTGGCATTGTTTTCATGTACACTGCTTCAAATATTATGTTGGAAGGTCCAGATTCTTTAATGCCTGAGGGTCTACTTTGACAGATGCCTCAAACTAAAGAACAAAATATCTAGTCTGTGATCTCAAATCAGATGGTTCCTGATTTATGCAGAAGACTTTCCTGTGCCTTTGTTTCCTTCACTTAGGGTTTCAGACAGACCTTACATCTCGAGATCAGATTTATCAAGCTGTTGACCAAAAGGGTCAGTAGCTGGTACTTGGTACATTTCTAAATACATCTCAGTACTTTCTGATAAGTGGACAAAGACATTAAAGGGGCACCCCTCAAATTATACCCAAAATCTGAGCAGCAACACAGTTTCCAGCTTATAGGAGATCCTCAGGACAGACGGGGAAAAAAAGGAAAATTCTACTTTGTGGTGAAATTCTTTGGACACTCTTTCAAGCTGTCCTACTGCAAGTACATGGGATTCCCTGCAGAGCTTACAGGTCTACAGCAGCCCTGGCCTACTGCTGCAGTCTCACTGGGTGAGAAAAGCACTGAGAACTACCCAGGGCACTGCTGGGACCACACATTTTCAATACACAGAAATGTCAAACTGACACAGATTCGGGAAAGAGGCAAACTGAACTTGAGGGTCAGTCTGAAAGACAAAAAGCCTTTAGTATATCTGCTGTAGGAGAGAGACTGCCAGAAGGAATGATGTCTTCCTACTAGGGCAAGAAAGAAGCTCATGAGCAACTGGGCTGAACCCAGAAGTCCCTTCCAACCTCAGCCATTCTGTTATTCTGAGCACATCTTGTGAAGGCTTTAGAAAGAAGTAAGCTAAAGATGTTTCCTGCAGCCCTGTTCTAAGGTAATCACAAAAGGAGGAGCCAACCAGGCTCAAAAGCAAGAGGATCTGCCATGCTACACTGCATCTTGTCAGCTATGTTTTGAGCAGTCCTGAAGAAGAAAGAAATACTAGAGGGTAGAAGAGGACAGATGATTCTGCACATGTAAAGAAGTTTGCTGTGTAGTGGTCAAACTCTCATGACCTGCACACAAATCTGCATATGCAGCAGTTTTAAAGGGATTGAGAGCCTATCTGTGTGTTTAAATATCTTAGGGGTTTGGGGGAGGAGTCATTGTTTGCTCTAAGAAAATTATCACATATAGTGAAGCAGTACTGTTCTTTACCTCTCAGTGTGCTAAAAGCAGGAATTCTGCATGTATAGCTATAGAAAGACTTCTGGATGAACTTTAAGATAACTTTGAAGAGTACATTACAATGTATAAAGTCACATGTGGCATTACTTACCCCCAGCAAGCTCCTCCAGACTTGGGACATGGAAAGCAAACCTTTCAACTTTGGCCATTTCCTAAACGGCGCTGATTTCTTCAGGTAAGAAGTTACAGTACAGCACACTGCAGAGTGACTGGTCTGCCAACAAAGATAATAGTTGAACAATTTAAACATGCTCCTTTCAACACGTTAATTATTTTTCAATCTCACTCAAGAATACATAGAAAAAATAGAACTGTAGTTCTGCTATCACAGGAGAGAACCTCAGCTTCAATAGTAATGTTCGATTTCTTATGCATTTTGGAAGATGTGTCTGTCAGCCCTATAGATGGCTCAGAGCATCACACATATTAATCCTCAAGCTGACAACTGTGTGTAGGGAAAACATATCCTAAGCTGAATGCAGTTCCAGGGATCAGGAGATATGGGTGTCTTTTTGTAAGCCTGGAGTCACAAGAAAGCTTTGAAAGAAACCTGAGCTTTTCTGAACACATCAGCTGCCTACCCAACCTTAATGTTTACTTTTCCAGCATTGGCTATGGTGGACTTTCAACTCCAGCTGAGACATGGCCTGGGCATTTGTTTCCCCTTCCAGAGAGGAACAGGCTAGCAGCTAAATAGAAAGCAACAGGTAACTTCTGCAGTATCAGGCTCTGCATGTGTACAGAGCCTGTAGCAAAAAGTTTTGAACATGAGTTTAAGAGCCCCTTCACAAATGAACTGTACTTCAGTCAGCCTTGCAACAGCAAAGCCAGCCAGAAGGGCAAACCACTAGCTCAGGCGAGAAACAACTGATTGTACACCACCTAAAACTTAGCTGCAGCAATCATTAACTCCTTAGGCACATACTTGCTGCACACAGCAATCAAGAAATAAAATGCGTCCCATTTACCCACATCTCAGATGTTGAAGGAAAAAGCCAAAATCCTAACTACATTCCTAGACCTGAATCTTTGTTAGGAAGGACTACAGATACGAGACAGCTGCTTATGTATAGTTCCAGCTTCTGTTTTTAAAAAGTCCTAACTTTCATGACTGTCAAAAATGTAACTGTCCTTACACCATCAGCCTCTTGAGTCTAAGGATTGAAAGAACTCAAAAACTAGTGGAAAAAAAATAATTAAGAAGAATGGGGAGATCATAGTAGTCATAGTCAAAGAAATCTTTGAGCTCAATGTTCAGCCACCCCAAATTACTGCTGTAGCAAGCAGTTCATCCCTCCTCTGACTCTGGAGGAGAAAGTAGCAGGCTGGATTTGGTGCCTCTGGTAGAAGCTTAATGTCAGGCGGAGTGAATCATACCTCAAGACTTTTAGTGTGCACCAAGAAAGGGAGTAGTTGGCCATTAGCAGAAAGTGAGAATGTGGATTTGGCAGCATTGTTTTACACGAACCTCAGCCCCTCAAGAACCTTTTACCAGCACTCAACACATTGGATGTCCTGAAACAGTCTGAGAAGACAAGCTAGAACTGCTGTTGTGCAAAAGGCAGAGGCAAGACTTGTACAGTATTCAAATAAGTTAGTTCCCCACAATCAAGAAAAGAGGGAGACTGTGGAAAATTTTATGTACCGTAATAAATCAAATCTGATTGGTAGACAGTAGTTTTTACCAGGAAAGACACAAAAGAGTAGATCTGTGGCCCACCACTGCAAATATTCACAGAGGAGTGAATTGCGTGGTGTGGGACAGAGAACCAGAGACAACAGCACACAATTAGTATCCATCACAGAGGGGTGCAGTGACACTGAATTGCTACAGAAGACTTTCAAAGAAAGAACACAAATGCTAAAGGGATGATAAAATTATTATAGATGTGGGATGGGGCAACTAGAATGGAGGCAACAAGTATGTAAAGACTTAAAAGTCTACATTTGAAGTGGGAAGAAAACATCAGCGAGAGTAGCCAGGAGAATGCAGAAGAAATGCAAACCATTTGATTAATTATGCGTGGGGTTTCTGTTATCAAAACCTGAATTGACGTTAGCTTGGAGGGTTAAAGGCAAAAAGGAGAGGTTATAGGCAGGCTAGATGTAAGTTGGGAGGGTGGTGGGGGAAGAAAAATCAGTGGAGAAAATTGAAGATGGCAGTTGTCAGAGAGAAATTTAGCGATGACACCAAGAAGAGCAAAACATCCACAGATGCAGAAGCCGTATTTTTCGCCTGGGGCGGTGCGAGGAGATCCCGTACAGGGCAGAAGAAAGCTGCGAGGCAGCAGAAGCAACAGCTTGGGCGGCTGGGATTTGCGGTAGGGACGCGTCACAGCAGGCGTGCTAGGCGAGGCTGCGGTCCGTAGGGACAGAGAGCATCCCGGCAGGCAAAGGCAGCAAAGAGTACTGGCGGGAGGGAGCGCTACAGCCGGCAGCGCGCCTGGCATGGCTGCGAGGAAGGAAGGGGCTGTTCAGGCTGGAGCAGCCAGCTCGGAGGAGCCCGGGCAGCGCACGGAAGAACAAGCAGGACAGCAGGGACGGGAGCCTCTCACCGGGCGGGAAGCCGAGGGAAGCCGGGACCTGCCTGATCTCTGCCACGCACCGACCGCACGTACCTGCCCTGTGGCCCGACACTGGTACAGCAGGGCAAGACTCGACTCCGCTCGGCTCGGCTCAGCTTCGGCTCGGCTGGGCTTCGGCTGGGCTCGGNCCGCCCCGCCCCGCCCCGCCCCGCTGCCACTCCCAGTATGGCGCCATCCTCCTCGCCTCCTTCCCTCCTTCCCGTCGGCCCGCGCGCCTCTCGCGAGGTTCCCGGCGCTATTTAAGCTGCGCGGTGGGGCCAGCGCGCCCTTTGCGTCGGGGTGGCGGCGGGCGCGGCGGGTAGGTTGGGCCGGGCGCATCCGCTGTCATCCGTGCTGCCGGAGCCCAGGGCCGAGGGATGTGGGGATGGAGGGATAGCCCGGCTGGTGTGTAGTCGTGCCCCGAGGACCGGGGCGTGTGGCGGTGCTGGATGAAGGGCCCCGCGGTAGTGGTGCCGGCCGGGTGTCCCCAGCCCGCGGTGCCTTGGTGCGTGCCCGCGTTCGAAAGGCCTTCCCGTAGCGCCGGCCCCAGCGTGCTACTGGCAGCCGAGCGTGGCGAGGGGGCGAGCGGTGTGCCTGGCGCCTTTGTCAGGTTCTTCAGCAAGTTCATATGGTTGTTTTTCTTCCCTAGGAGACCTGCGTGCTGTGCCAGCGCTCCAGGCTGGAGCTGCGGTAGAGGCCGCGAAGGATGCTGATCTGCGGCTTGTGAGTACTAGGCGGGGCCTGTGCGGTCAGAGTGGCATTGCAGCCTCTGTCCTGGCTCTGGCGTTGTTGGTTTTGTTTCTGGGTTTTGTGTTTGTCAGGCCGTGGGTGAACCAGTGTTAGCGGTGTGCCTGTACAGGCATATTGAAGCTGGTCCATGAGTGGGTTTCCTGTTGTGAGTGGCCCAAAATAAAACTCAGTATTTGTAGTGTGGCCTCAACAGTCCCGAGTACAGAGGGACACTGTGCCCTGCTCCTGCTGGCCACACCATTGCTGATCCAGGCCAGGGTGCCACTGGCCTTCCTGGGCATACCCTGGATCATGTTGAGCTGCTGTTGCCCAGCACCCCCGGGACCTTTTCTGCTGTGACCCAGGTGCAGGACCCGGCACTTTGCCTTAGTGAACTTCACTCAGTTACTGTCTTCAGTCCATCTGTTCAGCCTGTAAAGACTCCTCAGAGCCTTCCTGCCCTCCAGCAGGTCAGCGTTCCCACCCAACGTGATTTTATCTGCAAACTGAATGAGAATTTACTTAATCCTATTTTTGAGATCAGTGAAGACATTAAACTGGTCTGGCCCCAGCACTGATCCCTGGGGAACAACCCTTAAGACCAGCTACAGCTGGATGCAGCTCCATTCAGCACCGTTCTCGGGGCCTAGCCATCCATCTGTTTTTTCATGCAATGAACAGTGCACCCATCCAAGCCATGAGCAGCCAGTTTCTCCAGGAGAATGCTGTGAGAAATGGTGTCCAGAGCTCTGCTAAAGTGCAAGCAGACAATATCTACAGCCTTTGTTTCATGCACTGAGTGGGTCATCTGGTCATAGAAGGTGGTCATTTGGGACCTGCCTTTCCTAAATTCATGCTAGCTCAGGATAATCTGCTATAGCGTCTTCAGATGCTGAACTATGTGTAATTACATTTGAAACATTACTGGGTATTATGATAAATTTGTAAAACTGTAAAAGCTTGGTAGAATTAGATACAGTTCTACACGGCTAGTAAATGACTTGACAAGCAGATAAAATAACTTCAGGCTGTTACAGAGGAAAACCAGGTTCCTTTGTTGTATGTTCCAGTCCCTTTACTATAGACATGGGCCACTGAACAGCTGAATTATGTTGTCTTGCAGATTAAAGTGAAAATTAACATTTTAATTTTGGGGATGGTCTCCATGATGATTGATAACCGGTGAACAAATGAGTGATGGATTGTTAAGAGCAGATTTTAGGTATCTGACAGCTCACAAAAGAACAGAAGGAAGATGGCATTGTTTCTCATGATGACACTGTCTTGGATTAACTTAAAGGTTTTAAATCACAGTGAAGTAAATATGTGACTTAAAACTGCAATATCCTTCAAGTACAAGAAAACATTGTCTACTTGTATGCTGCTTATTTGGGGGAAAACTTAACCCTAGTAGAGAGAGGGTTAGAACATTCAGAATTCATCTCAGTGAGTTTCTGAACAATCTGTTGCACCACTGATGTTTGCCTTCCTTTGGGCAGGAGCTAAACTAAAAAGACTATAAAAAAATTTCTGACCTCAATTATGTTATGAATATCTTTAGGTGAATGGCTGTGTCTTAAATTTTAATATGAAGAATATAACTGGTCATAATTCATAGGAGAATTTCTGCTCAAGATTGTTCTTGTAAGTTTACCCTGTGATCATGAGTAGAGTAGGGGAAAGTTTGGTACCTGATCAATTTAAACTTTATTTAGTTTCTTGAATTGTCATTGCTTTTTAGGGCAAACTGAAACATGACTGATGCAGATGACCCCCAGTCTTCTGGCTCTGATTACCCTGGTGCCCAAGAGCTGATGAGCCCTCAGCAGAGGGAGCCACCTGAGGTGTATTCATGGCAAAGGAATACGGGAACAGAGCCTTCACAGTCAAGGCAGAAGGTGGCTGCTCCTGGAGGGTCTTCAGATCATTGTAACAACACGTGTAAATCAGCAGCAGCTTCAGCTGAGGTTTTGCTGATTAGCAGTGATTCAGAAATGTGAGTTTTTATCTCTAGTTAACTATTCTTCCTGTGGAGAACTTGTGTAACGTATCATAAACATGTAGCTTCTGTTGAATGTAAATACTTTTTTCTTCTTCAGTGATGTCTCTGCTGCTCATCCTGACTGCTCCATTGCACCTTCAAAGGAGAAAAGGAGATCTCAATCTTCAAGGCAACAAGCTGACTCTGTTACAAGAGTACCTGACAATGAAAGCTCCTCAGATTCTTCTCTGTCTCCCCAAAGTCCAGGGAAATCACTGGAAGGTTCCAAGCAGCAGAAGTCAAAATACAATTTGAAGGCCATTTTTGCCTATCACTTCAGGGGAAGGCGGTTCAAAGCAGCTGCACACCGTAAATATAAAATTCACTCAGGGAGAAACAAGAAGAAAAAGTGTAAGAGCACACAGATGCCCACAGGGAGGCCCCCACTGACAGCCTCACCTCAGGAACAAAAGAGGAGGCTTCTAGACAGAGGTTTTAAATTCCCTTTTGTTGAAAAACATTATGGGGAGAAACATATTCCCTTAAAGATGGTTCTTGGCTATGAGGTAGGTCCTCTGTTTTGTGAGATATTTTCTTAGTCTAAAGTTTGGAATTGAAATGGGCTATGTTGTGCTTCTACGAGAATAAAACAGGTTTTACTTCTGTTAAACAGGACACTTGATGTTGTAGGTTTAATACCTTTTAAAGCAAACACAGCAAGAATATATATGGCTGTTGATAGAAAGTTACAGTTCAGTTCATAATGTTAATGCTTTATAGTAGTATTTTTAAGATCTTACCTGAGTATTTTTTTTCTACAGCAAGCAGCTGCAAAGGGATATTTCAAGTATATTGAAGTGCTTAAATATGAAGAACATCTTAAAAAAGCTTTAAAAGCCCTTCAGGCCAGTGATGACTTAGAAAAAGAGTGTGTGGTGTTACGGAAACACAAATACTTAGATGATGAAGGCCCCATTTCCCCTATTGAGGAAACAGAGTAAGTTCATCTTTACTTGCTCTATTTTGCTTAACTAACATATAATACGTGTGTGTCTCAAGTTCAATTCTGTCCCTTTAACCTGTGAAAGCATTGTTTATTTTGGGAACAAAGCACTCTACCACTTGGGATTCTGTGTTTGTAGATGTGACTTAAAAGTTCTCACAGAAGGAAGTATTCTTAATTTGATCTGAAGACTGATAATTGTTGGTAGAAATTGAATTAAGGTATTTCCTGAAATGCACTCCTCTAATGTTATCCCAAATTAAGTACAGTGTTCTAAAACAAAGATGAAAAGATAGTTTTTAATACCTTTTTACATTATTAAAAACGGATCTTTGGTCTTCAGGGTCAAGCAGTTAGCTTAGTGCAATAAAAAGACCAGTAAGTCAGCAAGAATGCTTGCTGTTGTAAATGTACTTATGCCCATTAGAAAGCCTAAAAGACAATGTAAAGGTAAAATGCTGTCTTTCATCTAGTGTTCACTTAAGGGCTTGCAGCTTACACATTTTAAGGTACTATAAAAATACAGAGTTTGATTTAATTTTTTTATTTCAGTGATGATGACAGCTTGAATTCTGAAACTCAAGGACCACTTGATGCCAGAGTAGTGGTAAGTAAGCACTCCTTAACTTCAGAAACACTCTAGCCTTTCTGTTCTGAAGTTAAAGAATTGGTAGATAATGTCTTCAGTGTTAAGTTTTTGAGCTTAGATCCAGAGTTAACTGATCTCTGTGAATCCTGATCTGTTACTACAGAAGGAGGTTGGTAGTCCACAAGCTTATCTTCAGTTTAATGCTGAAATGTATAGGAATTCTGCAGATCTCTGTAGAGTTCTTAAAATCTGCAAATTTGCTATTTGCAAATGCTAGAATCTTACATTTTAAGTATTTCAAAACTAGACTTGTGAATACTTCTGCCTTCCATTTTTGTAGGAGAACAGCTCTTTCATTCTAAGCAGCACAATTCCCAGTAAAAAAAAGTCAAAGCCAGGAAGAAAACGTGCAAAACCACCTGAAGTGATTGAAATACTGGATGAAGATGGTGCTGAAGAGAACTTTGTTCCCTCTGCAAGGCTCACCTCTGTGAAAAGCACAGAGAAGATGGACAAATGAGGTGGCAGTGATCTTTCTTCAGATACCTCATTCATGGGCCTGTTTGGTTTAAAACATTGGTCATTGGTGTGGAATGTTGAGCTCTCCACCCAGCTACCTAGGCACATTTGGCTTACTGTAAGTATTTTGGGCTTCTGTCTGACACAGTTACAAAAACAGAATAACCTGTCCTCCTGCTGAGCTTTGGTGTCTTCTGTGCTGTTTTCTGTCAAGAGTATAATACTCCTGATTCACTGGCTGATGATCTTGGTGAAATTCTGCCTTCTGCAGCTTGACTTCTGTTATCCAATGGATCATAGAATTTACATAATTAAAAATGGGAAGACAAGTTCTAAATATTGTAATGAAACAACGGCACAGGATAGAAAAGTGTGTGTATATAGAAAAACATGCAAACATCTGTATGGTCAAGTTAAAAGGCAGTTTAGATATTTTTCTTTCATAGCTGACTTCTTTGTGGCTGGTCCTTGAGAGATTGTGTTTCTGCCTTAGAGAGCTGCAGGTTTGAAATACTTTAGAAGTTTTAAGGGTTGTAGACAGAATTGAAGCTTAATGCAAGCCAAGTGCCAACAAAAGTGCAGAAGTGGTTGGTCAGCTTTGACAAAAGCCTAATGCAAAATGTGGTTAATGCATTTGAATGATAATAGAATCCAACTTTATATGATTGAGGTTGTCTGTTCCACCTGGAATACCTTCTCATAAAACTATTTCTCTGCTCCTTAGTCTAATACAATAATCTGAAGTTTTAAGTATAATTTGTATCAGTGTAGTGAATCTTGGGTTAAAAATTATTTTTTTCCTTCTTGCCCTTCTCTGTGCAGAATGGCTTCTGATGTGAATATTTCTTAGCAGAAGCTAAAACAGTATGAACAGTACTTGCCAGGCACTGCCCCAACTGCAAATACCTTTCTCAAAGCTGTTTTAGTCACCTAAACATGGCTAGTGTTCAGAAGTGGTGTGAATGTCACTGAGTTTTACTGCAGCAGTTTTGGTAGCTGAAGTAATAAATGTTAAAAATGTTCACTTTTGTCAGTAAAATTTAAAAACAAGTTGCCTCACTCAGGTACTCTTAATCAAATTGCTTTCAGCAGCTAGCTGACAGCTGTTCAGCACATAAAAGTAATCTGTGCTGAATGAGCATATTGTCAGAAAAAGGCGTCTGCTGGTTAAATGTCCTTCAACTGCCATTGACAGTCTGAGGAGATTGGCAGTAGGTGCTCAGTACTGAGAATAAGTCAAGCTGTGTATTTATATGCTTGAATTAAGGTCTCAGACCTTTGTAGAGGAACTTGCCCAAATGCAGCTTGATAGCTCTAGGACTGCAAAAATTACTCTTCACATTTAAACAACTAAAACTAGTCCAGGATTAATGGCTAAATGTAACTCTTCGAGGTGTCTCCCTGATAAATACTCAATGGCTTGAAAGACTCATTCTGCATCTAGGAGTGGGGTTCTTGATGTAGGGCATCATGAGGAGTATGTGGAGTCCTGCTCATTCTGCAGTTGATGTGATTCATTTGGCTGTTCAACTGCTGGGTGACTCAGAAATGAGCTAAATCTCAATTCTGATTAGAACTGAATAAATATACATGAACATCAAGCTCATTACATCTGTTAAACCGACTATTGAAATCAAGCTTTAACTTCAGAAATCTTCAGTTATTTGACTGCACGTGACAGTTCTTAGCACTTTGCTTTTCTTTCCCTTCTAGTTTATGTTGCTTTTGGAAGATGAAATACCTCTTGGTTTTCTTGCTGCACAAGGTAAGCTGTTACTTGGGTTTCAGTTTTGTTTCCTTCAGGTAGCTTTTTTTGCATTAGATCACAAAAGGTTTTGAAAAAGTGGTGCTCCATAGTTAAATACATTGCAGTGTGCCACAGCTGAGAAGTTTGTATGTTTGAAGTTTCCAAGGTATGAGTTCAGTGCTACATACCATTCATCAGTCTGACCAAATTTAGAGCTTGTAGCCTCTATTTGAACAAAAACTTCAGTTCTTGAATACTTCAAAGTGCAGTTTTTGTTAAAAAACAAAAGTTTTACCTGATGTTGAATGCTGCAGGGCAACTATCTGATTTGGTTTGGACAACACTGCTTGGAATTTTCTCTGCTGAAGATGCTGAGGAACTATTCTCCTCTCATTGTGGTGCCTCACCCGCGCTTTCTGTACCAGGGTGTATCATACAGCTACAGTTTCTGGTGGCTTCCCTGTGGTAAAATTCCATCTTAATGCATATCCCTTGCAAGAGCAGGAGGGACAGCAGAGAGCAGCTGGTAGTCTTGCATGTGCGTGGCTGCGAAAGCTTCTTTTCTTACCTGTAGGATGTTGCCAAGTTTGCATGGCTTGGTTCAGTGTAGGAAATGGCATGGAAGGAAGCACCTCATAAGGATGCAGCACTGGAAAACCCCTATGATGTGGGAAACAGTTGAGAGTGGGCAAGTAGTGAAACATGACAAGAACATTCCAGACTAGGAGGCTGGGAGCAGACATCTCACTTGGCCGTTGCTGTAGGTAGAGAACTGCACTAGGAAGCACATCAGGTTGGCACCATTGTAGGTTCTGTGATTCTGAACTCCTCACCACAATTACCTTGGTTCGAGTTACCTGTCTCTAGAACTGGAAAGTGTGGCAACTGTCAGCTTCCTCTACTGCTAACAGTAAGTATATAGTCAATTGGGAAGCTGGTTCAAAAATAGTAAAATTGAATGTGTTCAGTCTGTTCCAGCACTTGATCAGGTTTTGTCTTTCACTGTAGACAAAATACCTGGAACCTAGTGCTTAGAAAAAAACCCTTCTTTTGCAACCCACAGCTGATGAATGTATTAGTTGTGTTACTTATATGAAGGGACAATATTTACATGGCCTCAAATAGCATGCATTCATTCAAATACTGATCAATGTAGAGTTTGGTATTGTAAATTTTCAGAAGTGTAGTTCAGTTGTATCTTTGTTTGCAGATGAGCACGCTCACACTGCAGCAGCAGTTTTAACTTCTTATGGATCTCTTGAATTCTTAAGCTGTTTGCTGACCTGATTCACAAATCCATTTCTTCAGTGGACATCTGTGCAACATGGTAGCAGGAGAGGTGAGCTTTGTGTTTCTTCTGAGCAGAAGACTACTAGATTGCTTCAGTCTAGTGCTGTTCCCACAGCAAGTAATCAGACTAATTTGTGCACTGTATGGTATCTGCACCCAGCAGTGTCTTCCTGATGGGGTGTTCAAAAAGCAGTGCTACAGTATTTCAACAGCTGGCATCGTTGGTTTTCACGCAGATGTGCTGATTAAACTTGGTATTTCTGTTGAAACAAGTAGATTTAGTGTTTCTTACAACATCAGAAAACTGCTGAACTGTTACAGGATAAAAGTATAGTTAAGCTAGTGACATTGTTCCAAAATATTTTTTTCTTAAAGGGCCGTTCCTGTTATGCATGGAACAGATTGGAAAGTCTCTACTTAAGTGTAAGTATTGAAAAAACAGCTGGGTTTTTTCCTAGGTGGAGGTAGTTGTATGAAGATAAAAGCTGAAGTCTTAATTTCCTGGCTGCCTTTTGTCAAGAAAAAAAAGTATTCTGTTATGATATACAAATCCAAGTTCCAGATGACCACTAGAGACAAGTTTCTCTGTAAAGACATTTATGCCTCGTTCTTCAGCAACTAGACACAACGTGCTGTGTGTCTGAATTGGAAAACGTGGCTAGAAGACTTAACAGGTTCTGCTTTCCTCACTGTACACTTAATTGCAGTGGTGACAATGAGACCTGTAACAAGTTCACTTAATGGGACAGTGCAAATATACTTCAAAATGCAGCTACTGTGAAATCTAATGATAAACTTGAGTTGCTGCACCTCAATTCTGCATTCTGTGTACTAACAGAAGTATAATTAGCAAGTAGAGGAAAAGGACTTGCAGTGCTGAATTCTTGCAGATTGATTTATTAAAAGCATATTTTTAAGTTGTCTTAAAATGGTCTCTTCCATGCAGTCTTTGTGAGGTGACTCCCTTAGTTTTACCATCTGTGGCATAGTGTGCCACTTTTTCCTATTGCAGGTAGACCTTGTTGGTAGTTGTGTGGGAAACAGGGCTGTGGTTTGATTCGAGATAAAATGATTTGTTGTGTCATCAGCATTCAGCCAGTGTAAGTGGACTACTGGCTGGCTGGCTTCATACTGAGATAAAAGCACCCAAGCCTTGAAGAACTGCTAAAATACTGAGGAAGCTTGAAAGTATTACTTAAATACATCAATCTACTTTATTTTAGGAAGTGCACCTGAAGTCCAGTCCGAAGTAGCATCTTGGTAAGTTTGTGTGACTGTTGTCTACCCTTGCCTGTTTTAGGTCAGCCACCTGTCTTTAACTTGGTGAGCTGGTTATACTGCTCCTTTCTTGCTGAGAAAATGCAGTGTTGTTTCAGAAAACAGGAGAGCTTAACTTACCCAGACTTGAGAGTGCTGTGAAAAAATTGTTGTGATGATTGGCAAAATGTTCAACTGCTCTGAAGAGAGTGAGTGAGAAAAGCCTTTCTGAACCAGAAATCTGCTCAGAACTGTTGTAGGTTCTGCTGATACGTATGCACATACATGCTGGTTTGTGACATTACTTGTTTTTTTTTCTGGTGGCAGGTCTTTAGAGAAAGTGAAGGAAGAAATGCAGGATGGCATTTCACAGAAGTCTGAAGCTGATTCAAAGGTTAGTATGCCACCTGAAATTCTGTCTGTACCTGAATAACTGAGGGGTTCTGGCTGTCAGCAGGCCAAAAGTCTCAGACTGTGAAAGGTTTCAGGGGCTGTTTTCAACATAACTATCTTAATGGATCATTCATTCTGTTACGGGAAGAATTTATTGTAACTGAAGTTTCCCCAGAGAACGTTGATATAAATTCATGAGTCAAAAACGTGATGAACAGGTTAACTGCTTAAACCAATAGTTTTGCATCAACCAGTAAGTTACACTTAGTAGGAAATCTATGGGGGAGATTCTGCAGAGTTCTGTAGTTAATTCCCTTTGATGTTTGCTTCTCAGGTAGCTTAACTTGTAATTAAAAACTTGATAATATGAAGAAGGTGCTAGTGTATAATTTACCCTCTTCCTTCTTCATAATGTCTTGAAATAACACAAGATGATCCTGGGATCTGTACCAAATTCCTTTCCAGTCTGCTTGATTTTTATTTATCTCTTGTGGTAATTTATAATACCAGAAGTGTTGAGGTCTATCCCGATGGGATCTTTTCTGTAGGTTCATGTCGTTGGAAACGCCTCACAGAATAAACTTGTGGTTTGGCTTTACCCACTTAACTACCTGTTAGCTCTGTGGGTCAAAACTGCAAGACAAACCTTAGAGTAGAATCCAAGGAATGCAGGGATGCCCACTGTTCTCCTTTAGGTGTACTGGAACATGCTTTGAATACAAAACAAAAACTTATTCAAGTGGAAAAGCTTAGTTGGAGTCAAAAATCAGTGTGTTCTGGGACTTAAGGTGCAACTGAAATCCTGAATTACATGGACAGAACTTGGTCTTTGCCTTGGCTTTTTGTGTAGGCACCTGACCTGTAACACAGTTTATTTGCAGCTTCTTTTCTGGATGGCTGGAAACAATCTATTCCTCCTTTAATTGTGCAGGATTTATTAATTCTTGTTTCAGTGTCTATAGGTAAGAAGAGACAGCACTGCGATGTCTCTTTTGAAGTAACTTCATAAACTTGCTGCATTTTTGTTCTGTATCGAGAGGTTGTCCACATACTGAGCAGCAATATTTATTTCTTCAAGTATGAGGTTTAAAAAATTAATTTCTGAGCAGCTAAGCCAATTTACTGCTATATTGTTGAAATTCCTGGATTCTATTATGTAGAACAAAAAGTTCAAAGTAAAAGATGCAAAGTACTCTGGAAAAAGTATAAATCTTCACGTAGGAGAATTCTGAAGCTGTTCATGTTAGTCTCTTCTCCTCTCAGCTGCATGGCAGTTTTGTGGAGAGCAGAGTACTTCTTACTTCCTGACACCCACTGGTGCATGCAAGAAGCTCAAATGTAAAATGAGCTCTTGTGGTTGAAGGTCTGTAGCTGTTGCAGTGTTACAGTACCTGCACCCAGCAGCCTTCTGGTGGGATATTCAAAGAGCAGTGCCACACCAGTGCAGCATTTGGAATCCTTGGTTTTCATTCTGCTTTGTTAAACCTGGTATTTTTGCTGAAAAAGTCTTTCATCTCTTGAGGGATTTCAGTGTACTTACTTTATATTTTCATGTAACAAATGAAAATGGACCATTTTTATTTGTCTTCATTTTGATTATCCACATTACTACTGGCCTCTGGAACTCACTAAGTGCATTCAATTCTTTCTAACAGGTGCCTGAGGATACAGAACAAAGTGAACTGCTCTGAGTTAAGAAAAAATGGAAGAAACCTGTTTGACAGGTAAGCACTCTGTTACTAGTTCCATTCTATTTCACACTTGGTGCATTAGCTTTGTATGAATGTAAACTTGGGGAACTACTAACCTGTTGCAGAACTAAGTGTAGAAATATGGTTGTGTAGTACCAGAGATTGCTGGGTAGTGACCACTGCAGATGTTGGCAGTATCTGAGCAGATCATCCATCTGTGACTCAATTCTTGTGTGTGTATACATACTTTAAATTGCTGTCACAGTTGTGCAGCCATTTGTAGTACAGGAATAAGACTGCTGAAGTCCTGTAAGAGCAGTGAGAGGAGTATCTGGTCATTACCAAGGCTGCTGGGATGTTACTGTTTCTGGTGAGCTGTGGACATGACCATAAAGCAAATCCACCAGACTCCTGTGTTGCCACAGGATGTGGCACCAAGTCTGCTGGGAATAAAGCTTTAACATAGAGCAGGAATGCACTGTTCCCTTCTGCTGTTAAGAGCAAGTTCCTGTTGAGGTGTAGGGATGTATCCTTGGATACCTTCAATAGTTAAGCTACAGAGAACAAAAGTTCCAGTTGGGAGATTTTATAGACTGGATTCCAGAGCTCTTGCTGAGAGGGTGGTTCTTTGGAACAGAAGCAAAGAAGGGAGACAAAGGCTGTTCCGTGCAATTTACACCAAGGTGCACTTCTCCCCTGTACTAACCAAACCTGACTAATTTCTAGGGTCTGCTACAAAGTTGCTGTGTGTTGGAGAGACAAGAAACACCATGTGAGAGCTACAAAAGTATAAGGTAAGGGCACTTAGCAAAAGGCTGACACTGTAAAGGACTCGAAGGTCACTTCAAAGAGGGTTTGCGTGGCTGAAAACCCAGCAGCTCTTAACGCGGTGACCGCATATTGAAATCCTCTGCAGGATGCCGTGGACACTCCATGTGTGCTATGGTCTATTTGTGAGGAGATAAAACCCTTGTAGTTAGGCCTCCTGGGCTAGAAAGGGCCTTATGCAGCTGCCTTTGGGGTTTTTTAGTGCTGATGTAGAGAGGCTACTCAGTTCCACCATGAAGCAAGAACTTACAGCATGGGACATTATGGAGCTTGTAATAAGGTGGAGTTGGTCTGCCAATTAACAAGCAGTATATGAAAGCAGACTACATTAAGTTGTGCCAGGAGAGGTTTAGACTGGATATTGGAAAAGTTGCTTTTAGTTGGATCAAAAGTGCTGATTGGTATTTTTCCTCTCTTAGATACTGGTGATTTTGCTGCAAGCCTTCTGCAAAGAACTGCACAGCTGCTCCAACTGAAGAAAGAACCTTCTCTAAGAGTGTTTATTGCAGTTTTTTGGAATTAAACATTCATTTAAACTTGTTACTGCTTTGTACACTGCAGTAGTGCATGTTTTGACTTGCCCTCCTGGGAGCTGTGGTGAAGGTGCCTGTGCAGTGTTAGAGAAGGCCCAGCTAAACAGAGTATAGAGGTGACTGGAAGTGGGTTTATCAGGTCTTTTCCCTCACTTTCCTGTCACTGAAATCAATACCAAAGCCTTGTACAGGTGTTTATTCTGTACAGAATATCACAGCATTTAAATAAGACTTGAGGCTCTGTTCTGCAGCCTGGGATTCTTTCTTGTTGCTGCACTGAAAAGCCAACAAAGGGTTGAGGAAATTACAGCAGCTCATCAACTGTGAGTTGCTGGTAGCAGAATGCAGGCTTGGTCACTTGGTCTCTTCCCTTGATACTTGGCAGCCCTTGCAGAATTGCCATGGTAAAGTTACAACTCTCCATGCTCTACTGATAGTCCCAGAACTACAGCCTCCACTAGACTCCATGGAGTTAACAAACTGGTTCTGGCTTAGGGTATACTGCTGCAAGTACTTGCAACTGCTCCAGACTGAAAGAAATGGTTGAAAAGAAGTGTAGAGTTAATTCATCAGAAATCTGCTTTCTAAGAGTTCCCTTGGAGCAGATTTAAGAGGCTGCAAAAATGAGTGCAGGGCTAGAGCTCCTCTGGTGAAGAGGCTCAGAGTTGGGGTTCAGCCTGGAGCAAAGAAGACTCCAGGGAGATCTTTATAGAGCCTTAAGCATTGCAGGGACATTGGATCAGAGGACCTTTAAAGGTCTCTTCCCCACCTCCAACTACTCCATGATTTGCTGTGGTGCATTTTAACCAGAGTGAGCATTAATGAAAAACCCTTGGCACTGCAGATCTTAATAATTAAGTTTCCAGCAAAAGTTGAGCTTTGAATTTGTCCTGATGATGTGCTTAGCTCAGAAAAGAGGGAAAGGAAACCTCTCTTTGGAAGAAGTAACAGTGTAAGATTTTTGATTCTCCCATTCAAGTGCCTTAAGATGTACTATGTGACTGCAGGAAACCATACTTCTAATCTTAAATCAGTGTAAAGAACAGATTAAACTCTAGCTTTACAGAAGAAATGTCCTAGCACCAAAGGATTCAAATAACCTTAAAACTTTATTTGAAAATGTTTTATACATGTATATTACAAAAGTTAGTATCTCTTTAAAATAACATGTAAGAAAGGCCTTCCAGGCTAGTAGCTCAATCTGAGACAAGGAAGAAAGCAGCACAGTGTATCTGCTGCTGTGGTGAGTTCTGAACAGGAGACTACAGCAGTTTGGAGTACTCACTGTTTTCCTACAGTTTAAAGCTGAGGATTCCTAAACAGCTTCACAATTCACCACTGAGGCTGCACCACTCAGTGGTCTGGATTGTACCAATCCCACTCTGTGTCCTTGTTGCTCAAAGTCTTTGCCTGTCATGGTGCTTTCCAGGTCTTCTTGGCTCGCAGTTTTTCCAGCATTTTCTGCAAATAGAACAAACCATGAGACTACAGTGCTGAAGCTGAAATGACTGCCTTAAAGCCAGCATGGCTGGGTCCTGTGTCTGTAACCAGAACATCAAGAATGGGCAGTGCTGGTCTGGACAGTAGTGAGTGCTGTGTCTCCCCTGTTCCAAAGAGGCCACAGAAAACAGGGCAGGAGGGAAGGTGTGCTTATTTCCCTGTTAGTGATGGGATCTGTAAAGCAATGTAACAAGCAGCAACTGACTGGTGAGGTGGTCAGGACTACAGGAATTGGACCTGGATCCCCTACAGTAGGCACAGGCTGTCAGGATTATCAAGCATTTCCTTCCTTTCAGTTGTCTGAGGCCCAGCAGGGGAATGGGGGAATTTTTAAGTCCAGGCCTCTTGTTCAACCCTGTTCCACAATAACTGCCATCAAAACCCCAACAAGATTCTTCCACCATTTGGGCATGCCCAGAATCTTAACTATACCTAGAGAAGCCACAGCAGCCCAAAAAACACCAAACCCAGAATGTTGCCTATTGCTATTTTCCTCCGGGAGGGAAGACTTTCACACCAGTAACATAGTGGATAAGCAAGCTCTGTTTATTCTTTCAGAGAGGTTACATTATTACAGACAACTACTCATTAATAGGCACAACTGGCATTACCTAATTGGCTTACTCTAGAAGCTGGATTAGCATACACTCTTTTCCATTCCTAGCCTCTGTTCCTCTAACTACTCTGCTCAAGGACATACTGTTTTAGCACAGCTTCTTCATGTCTATGTGGCTTTGTTCACATAGCCATTTCTCTCTACAATTCCCTCTTTTTCTTTTTGTACAAGCACATAGCCATTTCTCTCTACAGTTGCCTTAAAATGGAAATCTGGTCAAGTCTGGAATAATAAGCCTGCCACTTTTTCCACAGACTTTCCAGCACCTGGAGCCTTTTTGCTCAAGCTCAGGTCATAGAAAAACTCAGCCTGAAGTGGACATGTGTTTTAGAGAAAACTGGAGCTCGGTTGTTGACAAGGAACTTCTTATATGGGATGTACCAATGGCATCACTCAACATCCAGATTGGTGTGAGGGTCTCCATTTCAGCTCCATTCACACCACATCTCAATTACTCTGACTTTAGAAGCTCAGTGGAATCATGAGACCAAAGGGCAAGAGGACACTAGCAAATTCTTACCTTTTGAAACTCTTTAGCCTTTTGTCTGTTTTTAGCATAAGTTTCTTGCCTTGTCTTTTCTTCTTTTCTGATTTTTACTTCTGCAAGCTGATTATAAAGTCTGTGAAAACAGAAAGAAAATAAAAACTAAAAATCAGTGTCTGGGCAGGAAGAAGTGGCAAAGATGGACTACATTAACAAGCATAAAGGTTTACCCTGGCTCAGTTGCTAGCAGTTGGGAAAGTTTGACTACACTCTCCAGTAATCCAGAATCACTTCAAATTCTTTTTCAGCTGCATCAAACAAACCCCCTCCCTGTTCAGAGCTGCACTTGTTGCCTGTTACTGCTCCTACATGCCCTAAAAGTTTAACCATGAACTTTGCATCAAATTTTGTCCCATGTCAGGCATTAAGTGGCTGCCTCAGCAGGTGACACCAGCAGTGACCTTCCTCAGTGCCACCTCTGCAAGGGCATTTCCCAGCAGGCACCTGCACCACACACACCTGGCTCCCCTCCCATTTGTTCAGTGTTAAGCAGCACTAGGTCCAGCTGGAAGAGCATAGACTGAACTGCAGCTGCCACACAACACAGATTAACTACTTTTTTTGGGTTTTTATTAAACTTCTCCCACTTGTGTTCATGCAATACCTGGATGTACGCTGGTGCATTTCAATTTCTCCAGACTTCCTATCCTCTGGAGAAGATACTTTCACTTCTACTTTTTTCAGCTGATTGGCAAGTGCACCATTTTTACCTAGGTGAAAAAAAGAAGCCAGACATATCTTAAACTTAAATCTCTAGTTCAGCTAACTCTGAAGCATGAGAGATTTCCAAAGATTTTTAAATTCCAAAACCCAAAACAAGCTAGCAGAATGGAAGCAACAGACATGACATCCTCAGTTAAAATAAATCTTCCCAATCTCACTATTGAGGCTGCTGCCTGTGCTTTAGGCCATCCATGGCTCTCCACAGCTGACCTCAGGTCCCCAGGACCAGGCACTAGAGATGCAGCAGTTTGCTACACATGGCTGTTCTGTGATAAGCAGCTGTTCATTGCAGAGGCACCTCAACGATGATAAAGGTGGGCTGATTGCAAAACAGAGAGCCCCTGTAAGGGCCTTTACAACACTGAAGAGGCAACCAGACAGTGGGGGAAAACAGAGCTCCCTGATTCTCTGAGAAAACAAAGAATATCCCAGTCTGCCATAGCAAACATGTAGCAAATATAAAATCTATTTGATATAAACTTTAATTGAACAGATATCTAATGCTGTGTCTTGCCCCTAGATAAACCTACCGGAGAGGAGACCAGACTCCTTCTGTCTGCTTCTTAGATTCTTAGACTTTCCTCCTTGAAGCTTTCTTGCTTCCAGCTTTTCATTTTCTCTCTCCTTATTTTTTATTGCTCCCACTCTTTTCAGAGATTCCTGGATGAAATTCTGCTTTCTTTCTAAAAAAGATTTTTGTAAACTTCCAGGTGTAGCTGCAAATTCCAGCAGCATCACTGTGAAAGAAAAGGAGAAGTCTCCACATTTCTCACTGTTAACAATGAGCAATAAGTCATGCATTTCAAGGTACTTCTAAAATGCTAAGCTTGAGCACTTTTGTGAATAGCATGAGGAGAATGGCATTGAATGATGAGGCATCTTGCAGAACCAGCAGTAGTTCAGACCTATGGAATCCAGTAATGGTCAGCAGGTCTGCCCAGACAAATGCTATGAGAAATACTGCATCAAAAGCATCTGGATGCATCAAAACATACTGAAGACCTGACAAGTCCCTGACACAGTTAAGTTCTGTGAATTCCCGACCTTCACATTACTGCAGTTCATCTTGGACAAAAAAAATAATTAAGTATTTTACTAATATTCCAGACTATTATCAGAATAGGGAAAAAAAAAGGGATAATTCTTTGGCTACAGGACTTGGGGGACTAACACAAAATTAGAAATAAATGAAGGTACATAAACGATGACAACAAATCAGAAAAAAACACAGATTTTTTTCAAAATTAAGTCATTACAACACCAAACAAGGGTAGTGTAGAGAATCTTAGGTTTCATGGGAGAGAACCTGACCCCAGAAGAGACAAGTCCATGTGACACACATTAAACCTCAGTCAAAGGTACTACAGACCAAACCTGAACAGCAGGATGCACTTGCCTAAGTAAAAGCAGCTCCAAGTTTTCCAAATGACAGGTGTATTTTGTTGACAATTTTAATACTAAAAAAATACTTTCAACTTCAGTGTATTTAAGTACCACATAATTACCAGCAGTCTGACGTGATGGACAGTGACTCTCACTGGGACTCTGGGCTTTGGGAGAACTGTCAGGCCTTATGAGTAATGAATACTCTGCATCTGGAGCTAGAGGTAAAAATTTTCTCTCCTGTTTCAAAAGAATTTTTGGAAATGCTTAAAATATACAACAAATTTGAGTAAAGCAGTAGTACTGTACCACTAGCATAGACCCAACACAAATAAAATACATGCTTTTGCCTTTATGCCTGATGCAAAGAAAAATCAGAAATGGCTCATGGTAGTAGGGATGAAAAAGCTGTTTTCTAAAAACATTTTAAAATTTAAAAACAAACCAACCAACCAAAACAAAAAACCCCCACCAAACAAAGACTCCCTCAAAAACATCCCTTAAAGACTTTTCGCCCACCAGATTTCAATTGTGTGTTCTTAATACAGGTCCGAAAATCCAATTTCTTTTCCTTTCCTCCTGCTCTCTCCATTTCACCCATCATTCTCTTCCTGCTCTCTCTTTCCCTCTTTTCCCAGAGTCAGGTGACACCCACTGCAGCAGTACAGCCTCCAGCTGCCAACCTCCACCTCACCCATGTATCAACTACTTGATAAAAATCCATCCTTCAGCCACTTTTAGGAATTCTCTAGATGCCTCTTGCAATTAGTGCATGATTTAATCTAACCTATTCATTTAACAGGCACAGATTACTTGGTTCTACATCAGTGCTTCAGCACCCTAACTATTGTCTCATTACAGCCCAGCCCCTCAGCAATTTACAGCCTTTGTATATTTGAAAGCAGCAAAAACACCACCAAGAGTTAATTAAGTGTGGCAGTTGTGAAGAACTGATTCATTTTCCCCAGAAGCCTCTAACTACTGTGACAGCCTGGTATGGCTCCATCCTCACAAGGTGAGGAGTTTCTCCTTTTTTTTTCCTGTTTAGTTTGTAGTTTCATTTTATTCCACACTCTCCTTTTGTCCAGTTTTCATCTAGTAAGATACAATAAGTCTTGCAAACACCAGCAAGATGGTTTTGTGTTTTTGCAGCAAGTCTTCCCAAACTCTATCTAGATCATTATGACAAGGCAGTGATTCTAAGGAATAACCCAAATTTAGGATCTATTTCATCCATCTGGAAAACACAACATCAAACCAAGATGATCCAAAGCTATTAGAAAGCTTGGAGAACCCAACAATCTTGTTCTGCAAGAGTAGGTAAACTGCTACAGTGGGGCCTCTCCTTATTGTGATTAATACTAAGCTCAAAAAAGAATCACATTAGACAATGCTCACCTCAGTAAAAACATTGCATTCAGACTGATCCACACATACTGAGTTATCCATTGCATCCTCCTTAATTTTCTCTTGGTTAGGACGTTCACTATCTGATTCTACAATACTGATGTCAATGGAGCTAATCAGAGTGAGCTCAGGTTCTTCCATAATACCATGCCCTGACTCAGTCTCCTAGAAAATAAATTAATCAAGACATTGATAAGGAAAAAAAGTAAAACCCCAGTATTTTCAGCAACAGCAACAACTGTCATCAGAAAAAGGAAGTTCATTTAACACAGAGAAGAAAGAAAACCTGCCCCAACCAGTAAACGAAATACAGAAAGAACATTTGTATTTCAGAATTCAAAAAACTGAAGCAGCCCAAAACAGCCAAACAACTACAAAAATTCCCCCTCTCCATAAGTTTAAATTAGTTCTAGGGCAAACTTTTTTTTTTAAGCTACATCAATGCTATTTCTTTAAGTTTGTTTATGTTCTGGTTAATTTATTTACCTCCTTCAGACTTCTGAATGGAGCCAGGGGCTGTTCAGTGAGGCACCCATGCCATGTAACCCAGCTGCATGAGCTCTATCACTTGGTGCTAAGAGAAGGAGAGGTAGTAGGGATGCTACAGCTCCTCCAACCATCATGGGAACTAAGCTCTACACTACTGCTAATTATCTCAGTGCTATCATCTGGAAGAAGGAGTAGGGCAAAACTGAAGGAAACAGGAACTAGAATTGTAAAATCAACATTGGCCACGCTTTCAAATATTAAATGTCTAAAATAACTGTCCAACAACAAAACTCATGCTTTTGGAAATCTGTTCTACTCACCCAGACTGGAATATGACATGAGCTTCTGGGTACAGGATGAGAATGTTTTTCATGTCTTTGGAATAAAGAACTGTTCTGTTGTACAACAGTGTGCAAATGGATGTCTGAGTCTTCCAGGTTGGTTTCTCTGAGAACCTTCAGAGATTCTTGTCCTTCTGGAAAGCTTTGATCTGGCTCCTTTATATCCATATTGCACTGAGAATGCAGCTCCATGCCTTTATGTACTTCATTTACATGAACTGATTTTTCAGGAAGATTCACATGCTGCTTCTTCTCAAATACCTCCAAAGGTAATTTTTCAGAAGACATAGTCTCTTTTACTAACTGCTGAGGGAAAGTTTCATCCATTGTAACTGGTGTGGGACCTAGTTGATAAAATAATTCTTGCTCTTCCAGGTGAATCATACTTTCATTCCACAGATCTTCCACTGAACACTGGAGATTAATACATCCCATACTTCTTGACAGGTCTTCATATCCACTTGCAGGTGAAATACAGTTCTCATTGTCTCCATTTTTAATTCCAGGGGTTTGTTCAAAAGGCCTCTGTGACACAGTGTTAATATTCTCTGGCTGATCAGCATTCTGACAGTCATCACTCAGAGTAGATTCTAATTGCAGTGGGTGAAAAGATTCTTCAGATCCTGTTTCAAAAATTGTCAGAAGTCAAACTTCTTGCTAACAAAACAGAATTTCCACTTCAAGTCTCTCTATAAGAAGACTTTTCAGTAATGTATAACAGGAAGTCTAGTACACAGGAAGAAGCATTTTGTTTTAAAAAGTACTTAAGTTTCCTGAAACTGAATACCATCAACATTATAGAAAATTACTCCATCACTGTACACAAAATTTCAAGAAATGACACTTTTTGCTGCTTCTTAGAATATGTTTAGGGATGGACTTTGTGATGGTGCTGACTAACTACACTGGCAGTCAGAACATTTGACAGCTTACTCTGTAAATGGAAGTCCTCTGAGAATCTTTTGGGTCTGCAACAAAGTCTCTAAACCGGAAAGAAAACAATCCAAAACACCATTACTTGGGCAGAAAATCTTCAAAGCAGAAAGCAACATTCAAACTGGAACAGATACTACTGTTCCTACAAGGTATAGTATTGCACCCTAAATTATCTTTATTTATCTGAGCATAGAAGTAAAGATACCATTTTCCCTCAGGAAAGGCTGGGCAAAGAGAAAGACTGAGTATCAACATTAATTACTGGGGAGGCATTTCAGCAGAACAGCATCTGCCAAACAGACAACAGTGTTGTTTAAATTACATTTTTTTGTCCTAAGTTTGATAAAATCACTTACACAGATTCCAGCATTGTACTATCACCAGGCTTTTTACACACATGGAAAGCGCCACAGAAACCTTTAATGGTTTCCTTTAAGCATTTTTTTGTACTCTTTGATACACATAAAATATCTAGCTATACATGCATAAAGAATATTGTCTGCTGATAAATAGCTGTTAATGGGGAGAGAAGTATTACACTACAGTATCAAACATCAATAGAAAATTCTATGGATGATGGACTTGCATATCTGCCTTCCTTGAACAACCCAAAATAGTTTTTACTTGCTTAGCCTGTTGCATGTTATTTTTCCCCTTCTTTTACAGCACAACAGTAATTGCTTTGGGATTATAAAAACACTTAAGAGATGGGAAGATTTTACAGTTAAACCACAAAGATTGTGTCTATGAGCAATTTAGAAACAGAATGGAGCTTCCTGAATCCTATTTGCTGTGACCACAGTCACAATGTATTAAGTGTGAACCTCTTCTAGCATTTTTTTAATACTTTGCAAGTCACAAATGTGACCAATAACATTTGCATTATAACTATATCAATTATTTAAATTATTATGCCACATTTGCTGTTCAGCTTTTTGTTGGAGCATCTTGAAACATTGAAGCACCTGATTCTAGCTCCAGAAATATTTAAATTGCTATTAATTGCATTTGAAATTTTTAGAATTTAGAATCACATGAAATAATCAAGTTAATTTAAAAAAATGTAACTGCGAAACATTAAAAAATATTTCTCCTGCTATAAGCTCCAGTTAACCTAATTATAAATTTCTAATCCACTAAATTAATTCTAACACTGCAGCTCAAAAGTTGCTGTCTTATCCTCCACTTTATTTTGTACATAGATAAGGTAGTTCTGTGATCAAACCAAGTAGTGCAGTGCACAGTATATTAATGTGACTTAGCAGTGGGAAAGGAAAATGGAATTGTTTCTTGAAGAACACAATGTATATAAAAGACAAATGAGTCAGTTCAGAGAGACTCTACACATGCACAAAATTTTAATCAATTTTTGGAACCTCCTTACCTTACTCAAACTTACAAAGTAATGGATATACATTAACAAATATTTGAAAAAGACAGTTGCAGACAGAGTTAATATTTGTTAACCAAATCACTGCAGAAGGAATAAGTAACATAATATCCTTTACAGTGACTTGAATACTTCAGTCTGCTTTTGTATCACAGCCATAACTGCTGAAGAAATGAGCTGTTAAAATTTTAGAAGTTCTACCATTAAAGGTGGTGGAGGAGACTGTGTGTGAGAGTGCAGCTGAGTTAAGGTATTTCAAAGAAGGGCTGAGAAGTGAGATCTGTCCCCATTTCAACACTGCAAAACCAAACTACCAGCCCTAAACTAAGGGCTGGTATTTAGACACAGGCACAAAGCTGATTTTTAAAGCACTGATCTGATTACTCTGAACATACCTGGAGTAACATTTTCTCTAGCAGACACTTCTTCTGATGTAATGTTTTGCCCATTTGTTTCAAGACTAGAAGGCAGACTTTGTCTGTTCAGATTGGAGTTTTCCCCTTCTAGAAATGTAGACACACCTGGATTTTCTGCTGAAAATTCTGAAGTCTAGTGGCATAAAAAAATAATTTTGACTTAAGATTGATTTTCTCATAAATATGAAGGATAAAAACAAAAAGGTAGTTTTTGATTTTTAGGTCACATTTCTGCTACAATCAGCAACCTATGCATATAAAAAATACTGCTGTGTTTTTTCTAAATAGTATAGAGATTATCAATTTAAGTCTCACAAAAATCTTCAGCCAAAAAATTTCCTCCACCAGAGTTTTTTTCTGCAGTACCTTGCTAAATTCTCTATTGTGTTGGGAAATTTTGTATTGAGAACAGGATGATGATGATGATGTATCAAAGTCAACACTTGGTTCCAAAGGCTGAAAGAAGTGGTGATGGAAGTTTGGAAAAGGTCTCTCCATTTCAGGAAAACAGAATTCAGTTGCTAGAGCAATAAAAAAAGAGGTTATTTTAGAAACAAACAAACAAACAAACAATCACCCACTATCTCAAAAACTATCCCCCATAAAAATAAAAACAAAAGGAAAAAACCCCCAAACAATGGGCATATCACGAGTTGTTTCTATATACAGTAAATAAAGCCCTACAGAATTCTGCATGTATACAAATACCAGCTGTAAAAACAAAATATTTACAGCATCCAATTCTTTGACAATACAGGTATAAAAAGCAGCAAGAAAGTGCTACCCTGATTCAATTTTATTCTTTAAATGAAAAGGTGAAATCCCTAAGTTCTCTGTTCAGCTCTTGTGAGATTGCATCAGAAGCACAGTGGGTTTCTCAGTACAAAACTCACAATGGAACAAGACCAAAGAAGAGCCACAAGGATGATTAGAGGATGGATGTAGCACATGATGTTCAAAGAGTGGCTAAATAACTGAGTTTGTTCAATCCTAAAAGAAGAACTGAGGGTGTAAGGGAAGTGGGACAAAAAATGTCTGCTGTCTACAACCTCTTAAGATATAGTACAGAGAATCCTAGAACCATCTATTTCCAAGCCCCTGCAATGGGACACCTTCCACTTGACCAGTTACTCAAAGCCCCATCCAACCTGGCCCTGAACACTTCCAGGGACAGGGCAGCCACAGCTTCTCTGGGCAACTTGTACCAGTGCCTCAACACCCACACCATGACTGATTTCTTCCTAGTATTTAATCTGAATCTGTCCTCTGTCAGTTTAAAGAAAACACAGTCTCCTCAAACATGCAAGAAAAGGAGAAAAAAAAACAAAACAAGAAAAGAGGAAAGTTACTAAAATGTTGCTTAGGTGTGTAGAATCACTGCCTTTGGAGATCCCCAGAACTTGCCAGGACAAGCCCTTAAGCAACCTGGTCTAAGTTGGCTCTGCTGTAAGCAGGGAGGAGAATTTGGGCCACATAACCAGAAGGTCCTTCTGGGTCTAGATTAATCTCCAATTATATGATTTGAGGTTTTCAAACATTCCAGGAGGAAGTGATTTGAATTAAATCTTCATGATAGCTAATACTGATGTTCTTAATTTTCATTAACTGCTACATTTTTCTAGAGAGCATAAAACTCCCACCATCCAGTCAGATCTTCACCAACTATGTAACCCACTGTGAACAATAAGTATTATAATATACTATAATAGTAATACAGTATTTCTCTAACTTCCTGAAGTGAAAGCTGTGCATAAAAAAGTGACAAAAATAGCACAGGTGGCAAGCAGCCCAGCCACAGTGACAGGAAGCTGCACAGAACTGATAGAGATCTGGTCAGTCCATCTTCTTTTTTCTGCACTAGATAATACTATATGAACATATATCTAACACCAAGCTCCAAGCACATCAAAGCATTGAATTCTTGCTTGTAGAATCCTTATTGACTTTAACATGTAAGTTGAATATAATTAATGCAGACCAATGCATAACACTGAGCAAGCTCCTCATTCTGTATGATCAGAGAGGAGCACAAGAAAATGCTATAAAATAATTAATACCTTGGAAATGTGTATCATCCTTTGAGTAAGAGTTCAAGTTCCCAGGAGGTTTCCCCAAGATCTGCTGTATCTGGTTTTCTTTATAAAAGTACACCTGTCCTTCAGACAACTGACTTCCAGATGGTCCAAACAAATTCTCTTGCCTCTGCTGCAAGGTAGAAAGAAGTGAGGAGTTCCAGTGGTGGCTTCCTGTTTCTCTCAGAATTCCATCTTCTCTACAATCAGAAGACAATCCTGAAATAATAAGTTAGATGTTCACAGTTTTGCATACAAACCACTTACATTACATAATTTGAAAAGACAGTGCTTAGTATCCAGAAATATTCATAGAGTTCTGGGGTTTTGTTTCTTTAATTGTCTCCTGTCAACACTCCTACAAACCCTACCACACATTTTCACAAATGCAAGTTGCTAATATCTAATTAGGGAGCAGTCAGTACATAGCACTTTTACAGCTTAGCACTTTTACAAAAGGTAGACTTAGGAAATACTGAAATTATAAAATCAGAGAAGAATGAATACTGCTATTTTATGCTAACTAGCACATCTTTACCTCCTACTGCATATATATGTGTCAATCCTTTCATGTGATCTTGAGTATCTTTATGACACCTCACAGTGGCTTTATTCATGCTCAAACAGAAATTGCCTTATACCAACACTAGAAATCCAAGGGATCAAGACAACCAAAATCATGTTCCTAAGCAGTACACCAACCCTTCTTTATCCGTAAGCTTACAGAAGAGTTGCACAAAGCTACCAGAAAAGGTCATTACTAAGCACTGAGTGTATCATGAAGACACAGCTAGACTTGAAAAATTTAGTCAAGTAACAAAACTTCTGATATACTTCTTTCACAACTAAAAAAGAATAGAGAAGAAAAACTACAAGAAAATTATCTTAGAAATGGCTTTAGCTTTCTTATATCAATAAAACAGATGTGTCACTTGAGTTACAGAGTTTACTATTCAAAATAACATGCTTGAAACATTAGGGTTAAAATGAGTCATTGAAATCTCAGGCTGTAAAAACTGTAATCTTCAAAAATCGATTTATAAACATGGAATAACTTATACAAATATGCTTAAGAAATCAGATGTGTGTCAGAGTAACACAATATTAAGCCTCCAAGTAAATCCAAGGGTCACTATCAACTCAGTTTCAAACTCACTTCCATCTTCACAAGTAATAATGTCAGAAGTACTTATGTATTTATCATAAAGGAATTGTTTTTGATT
>VWYI01026360.1:0-21771 GCA_013399455.1 Anthoscopus minutus
CTGTACCACTGCTCCCAAAGTAAACAAAGCAAGAAAAGGTTTTCCTTTTCATCATTCACAATCTGAAAGAATTAAAATGCTTTCAAAAGGAAAACATGGGATTTTAAAAATGGAAAGGTTACTCAAATGAAGACAACATGAAAGTTTTAAAAAGCGGTTGGAGTAAATTGGCAAATGACAAATCTTCCAGTTGGCTCTGTAGTGCATAGAGAGGTGCTCTGGAACATCCCTGACAAAAGCAGATATGTTCTCACACTCCTTTTCAAAAAATTTAGGACAGTAGATTTCTTTCCTAGAGTCTCTAAGAAACTTCTCAGTTTTCTGCTCATCAATCAGACAAGGGTTAATATAAGGGTTATATTCAGTGAAGCTGAAACAAGGGGATATATTTATTGTATTCTGTCCCGTCCTAGCACCCTCTTTACTTGTAAAAGTCCCTCTCCTGTTGTTTCATAGCCCGCTTTAAGTACAGCAAGGTACTATAAGGTCTTTTTGGAGCCTTCTCATCTCCAGGCTGAAGAACACTGACCCTCTGAGCCTCTCCTCATAGCTGAGATGCTCCATCTATCTACTTACCTTGGTGACCTCCTCTGGATGCACTCCAGCAGGTCCATGTCCTTCCTGCGCTGAGACCCCAGATCTGGATGCAGGGTTCCAGGTGGAGCAGAATCCCCTCCCTCCCCTGCTGCCCACGCTGCTTTGGATGCAGCCCAGGGCACGTTTGGCTCCCTGGTGTGGGAGTGCTCATGGCTGGGTTATGTCCAGCCTCTCATCCACAAGAATCCCCAACTGCTTCTCACAGGGCTGTTTTCAATGAATTCTTGTCCCAGTCTGTACTCATGTCTGGGATTACCCTGAAGACAATCCTTCAAGTAGAAGAGGTAGAAACTTCATTCTACAGGATGCCACTTCAATTTGTGCAACATTTAGCTTAGGATTTATTTTTTAATTTACTAGAGTGATATTTAAAGAACAATGGCAACAATAAGGAGCAAGCAGTAAATCCATACTATAGATTTCTGTTTCCAACAGACAGAACTACAGATTTCATTAGGCATCACTGTGTTATGTCTGAATCTGTGTATAGTGTTTGTCCATGTACATTAAAGAACAATCAGAATGACAATAGTAAGGATATCATGGGAAGGCAGAACCTTAGCTTAAAAGTTTGGGCTGAGAAATATAAGTGATCTGTAGAGAAGACTACACCGAACTCCTTTTGTTGACTAGTCTTCAAAGGACATTCAGGGTAAATTGTTTTTTAGTGTCATATGTTTAAATTGACGTTTCCATTTGAGTTATATAAAATGAAGGCATTCTAAGAAAGCCGCAAAAGTTAAGTTGTGGCATTTTCCAGAATAGTGAATTTATGTCTGAGGATGAAATGGTTGCTTTGAAAAATACAGGAAAGTAAAAACTCACAAAGTGGCAAAATTCTCTTTTAAAAAACGTATCTGGGACACATGGATTATTCTCATGGATTACTGTGGAGCACCAAATGGGCAAACTATGCACTCCCCATAAAGAACTTCTTGCACCATGTCTCTAGACCTTGAACCACTACTGCAGTCAGATGGATGGCAATATCTACCTTGATAAGGACAAAAATCTGCTATTGGTGAACTATATCCTTAGTAGCAGAAAAAGATACACAGCGTCAAAATAAAAAAATGGCAAAATTCCCAAAAGGTCTGGATTTAGTGTTTGCTTCATGCTTGCTGAAGCTGTCTTCCGACTCCAAAGCAAACATGAGTAAGAGGGCTATTATGTGTCTGCATGCAATTTGCAGAGCAAACTGCTCTTTGTTGCTTCTCTTCAAATTGCAGAGCAAACTGCTCTTTGTTGCCTCTCTGCCAGTCTGTGACTTCAAAAGTTTACCTTACATTTATATTTAGCTAAGTCATAGAAGCTCTATTGCCCGAGGATTTACATACTCTCAATAACTCTGCAAGCAATTATGTTTGCCATGTGACAGAGCAAGTTAAAAGCACAGGTTTTTCTTATTCATGAAGCACATATTTTTCTCTCATAGCAAAAGCAAAAATTTTAACTCCTTATCAGCTGAAACTAGTCCTTATTACATAACTAATGCCTTTATTAAGCAACATATAGGCTTTTTTTGTTAATGTTGTTTACTCCACTCTTGACATGGGAAAGGTGGGTTGGATCTTCAGAGTAATTTTTTCTGATACTGAGAGAAAACTTCCACCTAGGGATTAGAATGGAAGGACTGCATATCCAATTTAATGCACAGCTTCCCTTACATTTTGCATTTCATAACCACTTGAGTCTAGACAAGTCCAAAGGGGGTTTGTTGCTGTAGAAGCTATTTCTGTTGGAAAGGTTTGTGCCATACACACAGGGAAGAGAGTTTGCATGGAGCAGATTTTTATTTTCTAAAAACCATCACACTTTTTTTTCTTTTTGTAAAAGCGTCTTGTGTGACTGGAACTCTGGATGAGTTTTTAGGGCTAAATGGAAAGCATAGAGATAGTGTAGAATATATTAGTCATGAAGCTGCTCAATTGTGGATTGTGAGTATTGGTGAGGTTGTTATTTTCATACCAACAGTTTTCTCCACACTCTTTTTCTAAAGCATTTCTTAGATAAAGGCTGCAATTCTAGGGTACTTCAGACTGGGCAAGACTTTAAATTAATATTGGATGAAGAAGACCCAGGGGACTAGAGAGATTTGGACTTCTAACAGGAAGAAGAAACTAAATTTACTTCATTTTACCAATTTTCGGGAGCTTCCCATACTGAAATTCTGGAATTCTCCTACTGTTTTCTTAATCTTTTGAGTAACTTCAAGACGGGTATATGAAGATAGAGAAGGGAATAATTTCCATTAGATAGGAGCAATTTGTGCTTCCAGACAAATTAGTCTTATAGAAATACCCAAGAAGGAATCACTCCTATCCCAATTGCACAAACTAAGAGATTCTGTTAGGCATCTGGATATTTAACTGTTTTTCCAAACACAACTCAAATGTATTGGGGCTGCAGATTACTCCAAGCCATATCCAAATCACTGCTGGAGTCACATGGAAACTTGCCACATTCATATATTTGCAATTGTTCCATGTCCTCGTGGAACTATGCAGTAGTAGGACATTAAATGGCATGAAAAGTATTTTTGAAACTGATTTGTTACACTTGTTACCTCTGACCCGCTCATAATTCATGCTGAAGGCATACAGCTCACTCTTACTCACAACCCTTTCCCGTGACAAGAATCCTTGTCCTGTGTTTCACTTGCATGTATGTCTTATTTTCCCAGTTCATCAAAAATATTGTTGACCAGATGCAAAATATTGGAATATCACAGTTTCTGAACAGCATCACATCCTTTACTGAGGAACCTGTGTCTGGATGTTATCCCATCCTTTCGTGCTTGGAATGTGACTTTACTCTGGAATATGAAAGAATGTCACCTCCATTCCATCCTGCTGTGCTCCTGGTCTGAACTTAGATTCATGCCAGGATGCTTTAGTGACAAAATTATTATTTTTTATTTGCTTTCATTCTATCCAGCACTCACGAGCCACCCAAGGTAACCAAGAAGGAACCATCTTCAATTATTTTTTCTACTTTGCTGTACAATAAATGCTCTCAAGAATATGCTGTGACTCTTGGGGATGGTGCTGTGCAGGGCCAAGGGTTGGACCTGATGGTCCTTGTAGGTCCCTTCCAACTCAGCATAATCTGTGATGCTGTTACTTTGTTACTTTGTTCATTTAATCAATCAAATCAATAAAAAGTGGCTGTATCATTGAGACAAACAATATCCAGAGAAACAGACTTCTGACTTCTTTGTGCGTGAATAGGTTTGGGCTTGTTTTCATTTTCTCAGGTTTGATAATACTGATAAAACTTTGGCTGATGCATGTGCTCTTAAGATTCTATTCATCTTAGCTGATGAAAGGAAGAAAAAATGATGGCTTCTTTGCTGAAGGAAAATGACATATGTCATAAAGGACATACAGTAATTTCTCCACTGAGTGGAAACCTTTGTGCTAACAACTGGCAGCCTCTTCTTAACCTTTCCAGTTTTTGAAAATAAAGAAAGTATTGCTAAGGCACATTTTCCTAATGTCTTGGAATCCTCTTTCAGCTCATTGGTGGTACAAAGTTTCCTTGCAAATCTGTTGTGCAGAAGTTGCTGAAGTCATGCCAGTACATCAGAAATAGTTCTGCATGCATACAATAGGCAGAGCTTTGCTCTTTGGGCTGAAGATTGAAGCAGAAAGGAACAAATGTCCTGTTTCTTCATGGGATGAGCCAGAGACATAAAATTACCCTTTGCAGACATTATGTTCAGCGCAGGATTACGAGTGACAAAGAGGGGGCTCTTGTGGTGTTATTTGCATGAAAAATAAGCAGGATTCTTTGTATGAATTCTGTTTGCTAACTACAAAACGATTTTCCTTTAAGAATCTGGGTTCTGGAAGATACAAGGAGAGGCTGAAAAATTCAGACCATTTTCTGTTCTAAACAAGAGTTTCCTTCTGCTACTGACTGATTAAATACAATGGTTAAATACAGCTACCCAGCTGTTTGGAGTTCTAAGGATTGGAAGGACTTAATTAATTTTGGGATAATCAGTTATACAAGTGCAACATATAAGGGATAATTAGTTGGTAAAAAGCAGTGAAGCAAAGCAGGAGAAGTTGCCTTTTTTCTCCCTCTGCTGACAAGCTTCCACAAAATGAAAAGACTCGAGGCTGAGGAAATGTCCATTACAGAATGTGCTCACCTTTCCTCGCAATACCATGTTTGTCCCACTAAAGCCAGTTGGGTGGTTTGGCAGTGTATAAGTGTTGGAAATACAAATGCTTGCAATGGCAGCTCTGCCTGTTGCCTCAGCACAAGCTGAGCTTTCAGTCCTAGGTGTGGCCCCACGATTCCCTTGGGGTCTGCTGTCTGTATCACAGTCTGACAGAGGAAAAATATCCATCAAGCAGAACCACCTCCCACAGAAGTCCACATGTTCACCACATGTTTTCCTGCCTCACCCTTTGAAGACTCTGCTGGGAGCATCTATAAATGTTTCCTGTCCATATTGGAGGCGGCAGTGAATTCTCACTTCCTTGAGTCAAACCCTGAAAACTCTGCAAACTCTGCAAGAACCTCAACATGCTACTGACTTAGACCTCCATTGCAGCCAAAGGGCTGAGATAACCTTTCCACAAAACTATGGATCTCGTTACAAATTCCAGTGTGTGAATAAGGAGTTAGCCAACCTGCACTGATGTGATCACAAAATTAATCTGAAAGGCTGATCACACCTATACACGCTCACCTGTTCTGTGAATTTACAGAAAAACTGCTCAGAAATGCCACATGGCAAATTGGATGGGGAAAGGGGTGGGATGGATACAAAAGGACTGTATCCATGACAACAGTGCTCTGGAGAGCGTTAAGAGCCTGCAAGAAGTAATGGCAGCTCACCTGTCAGTGACATGTGGCAAAGAAATCAGGAAGTGCATGTGTGGCAGTGAATAAGCACACTTCCACTGTTTCTAGCAGAGAAATGCAGACAACATAGTCAGCTACCAATAGCTGCAATTTAAGCATTACTTGGATCTGATAATGTTTTATAACTAGAAAATGAGTCTATCATGTGGATAAGGAGGGGTACCAGGACTCCCCACAATGAAAGCAACTTGATGCGTGCTGCTGTCACAAGATAAATAAATTCAGCCTACTATCAGGTTCATAGATAAGAAGAGGACAGTTAGAAGTAACTTGTATGTGTTATTCTGATGGTTGCCTGACCTTTAGGTTCTCCCAAAGGCCCTTGAAAGCATTCAGGAACTTAGCTCTGCACATGTGCAGCCCAGTCAACTTGAGGATATATGATGGTCCACCCCTTCAAGGAACTACTAGATGCTGAGCACATGAAAAAGGTGTGATCATAGGTCACAGCCATGGCATAACATCTGCCTTTTATCACTTGGCCAGCAACACTGGAAAATTTAGGGTGGTTATCCTTCCAAAGAACTGTCTGTGTAGAGCTCATGCACTCCAGGCAGCCATGCAAACACATGCTGCTGAGAGCAGCTGAATGAATGAGTTCAACAAGGCCAAGAACTGATGCCTGGAAGAGCTGGAACAGAGGCTACACGGAGTTGGGGAGTAAAGGATATTTATTACGTGATCACCCACAGACAGCAGCGGTGTTACAAATCAGTCCTGCTTTTGGGTTACAACAACCCCCTGCTGTGCTATGGGCTGGCGACAGAGTGGCTGGAAAATGGCTCAGCAGAAAAGGGCCTAGAGCTGCTGGTCTGCAAACAGCCTAACGTGAGTCAGCAGTGTGCCCAGGTGGCCAAGAGGGCCCATGGCATCCTGGCCTGTGTCAGCAACAGTGCGGCCAGCTGGAGCAGGGCAGAGACTGTCTCTGTGTACTCAGCACTGGTGAGGTCGTATCTTGAGTCCTTTCACCAGTTTTGGGCCTCTCACTAGAAGGAAGACACCAAGGTGCTTGAGTGTGCGACAGGAGGACAGGAGGTGAAGGACAATGGAGCTGGGAAAGGGTTTGGAGCACAGATCTGATGAAAAGCAGCTGAGGGAGCTGGAGATGTTTAGCTTGGAGAAAAAGATGCTTGGAGACCTTATCACCCCCTGCAACCACCTGAATGGAATATGTAGCCAGGTGAGGGTTGGTCTCTTCTCCCAGAGTGATGTAAATGAGATTTTGTCTAAGTTCCCACATTTCACTAGATGTTGTATTAAGGTGGAACTAATACAACATCTGTTTGGAAGTCCCATGTCTTTTTTTTTTTTCTGTGTTGTTCTACCCAAATCTGAGGACGTTTTGCATCTTTGATTTCAATTCACCCATTTCTTCTTTTTCAGATTGTCAATTGGGAAAGGGCTCTTCATTTATCCACTTCACTGTAGTTTCTGCTTCAATCATAAGTTCTTCACTTCTTTTGCTTTGTATTTCCCTGCTCTGCCTGCTTCCTCAGGCACCTTACTGCCCCATCTGGAGTTTCCCAAAGAGCTTTGCAAAAATTTTCATTGTGTTTTCCTTTTCTTTCCTGAAAAGTTCTCCACATAGCCATGTGGAGTTTCACAGTTCTTGCACACTAGATTGCTATCCAGTTGTTCCACATACGACTTGATGTCTGCTATATCTGGACAATGTCAATTACTCTTCCAGTGTGTCTTTCCCCCTTTCTCTCAATCCATTCCTCAGTAAAGAAAGAGCTTCTTGCAGCACTGTCTTTCTTTTCCAGTACGTGCTCTGCCTTCTATTACTGCATCTACTCTGCATTTTCCATTATCTGATTTTTCTTTGCAGGAGCAGCATTAGCTCAGCTCTCTCTACCATGCACTCCTGAAACACTCCTTAAAATAAAATCATGTATTTCTGAGAACTGACTGTTCCTCTTACTGTGACTGTAGGAACAAAAGTGCAACATGATCTTCATTGTCACAGAAATTAAAATGCCTTCTAGCTGAAGGACAGGAGTTCTGTTTCTCCTTTATGGGTCCTCCTGCCAATTTTATTTGTGCTGAGTAGTGTAATGCTCATCTGATTCTGCTCTTGAAATCAAAAGAGGAACCTCTGAATGAGGAAGGGCAAAGAGATCAGTCCTAGTGTTATGTATTTATTACTAAAGATTTTGCTCGAAGTTCTGGATAATCTTCACAAACCTTAAAAAAAAAAAAAGACCAAAAACACTACCCCAGAACCAGAGCATTAGGAAACTGTTCCATTAGGAACTCAGCAGGAAGGTGAAAAGTTTAAACAAGTGAAAAACAGAGTAACAGACAGCCATTGGAGATTGTGGTGTAGATGCATTTGTACAAAAATATTAATGAAGTACATTGTCAAAGACATAATAACTCTAATTCAGCCATATGTAAAAAATCACAGTTTCAGATGAGTAAACCAAACTTTACCCACTTAAACTCTGACTTCTTCATGAATGTCTGTATGCAGAATGTGAGAAAGGAGGGATTTTTTTGATGCGTGCCAAACATATCAATCTTAAAAATCTTTGAGTTTATTTTTAAAGTATATATTCATTTTCTGTAATCAGAGCTGGGCATATTTTGGACAAGTCTACTTTCTTCATTCTGGCACTTGTGAGCTCCAAATCCTGTTTTCAATTTCTAGCTTGGACAGCAATTAGATGGACAGCTTCAAGCAAATCACTAAATCGCTCATTTCTTAGAGAATATACCTCTTCCCTTGTCTCCTGCTCTCTGCTTATTTAGAGTGAAAGCTTTAGAAAGTATGAATATCTGTTCATGTCTGGCATGGCACAATGCTGACCCACTTGGGTGGAGCCTCAGAGGCAGGAGAGATGCTGCTGCCATAGAAAGAGTTTCCAGATCCACCAGCAAAGAACTAAGATGCAGTGAACGGTAAGCAAGCAGGTGAGCAAGAAACAGGCACTTTAGCATCCATGACTCACAAGAGCTTTCATGCAACCTGTTGCTCACTAACAGCACAAGGCAAGGGCTACACAGTTTAAGATTAAACAAAAGAGCAGACGTGTCATTCTTGGGGGGTTTAGGTTTTGGGGTTTTTTTCAACTTAGACACAAGCCTTTTAACATTGCTATGGTTTGGTCTTGTATGTTTATAGCTATGGCTCTCCCACTCCTACTGATAAATGATCCCTTCTACTAGGTCAGAACTAGTTGTTTCTGTCAGAGCACACCTCTCATAGACACAAGAAGGTGGTATTGTCTGTAAACAACATTGGAGGACTTTTATTACAAGAGGTATTCAGCATGACAGAGGTGTTTATTGGACCTAGCTTAGAAGTAAACTAGACTTAAATGACTGGCATTTTGAAACAGATAAAGGAGGTCGGTGTGCTTTGAAAGGAAGAGACCCGAATGAGAAGGAGGAATGGTTGCCCTTTGGATTGTACATTTCTACTTCAAGCAGTTACCTCAGCCTTTAAAAGCCAGCCTACCTTTTTTCACTGAAATGTTCAAATACACAAACCATGTATTGATCAAATCTTAACAATAAATCTAAAATCAGTTATGCCTATAGGGCAAAACAAATCTTTTACTGCTAACAGGAGAGATTTATGGCATCATGGATTATTCCAGTTTTAAGAAAAATGAAAGAGAAATATGCTTGCTTTTAAAACATTTATCTTAAGTGAGGTCTTCACTTTTTTTTAAAAAATACACACAAATCATTTTTTCTGCCTCTACATTCCTGTAGCATATAGATGACTGGAGAGCACCACAGTTCTTGGACTAAATGGAAATTTTGTCTGTTTTCTTGATTTTTATTAAATTTTTGCTCTAACATCTCAGAACATTACACAGCCTTCCAACAATTCTGCTCTGTACCCAATCTTTTCACTCCATGTGATTCAACCGAAGACATGTCCTTAGCACAGTTTTTCTGAATGGCAGCAGCACACTGGCAGGGGTGGAGTTAGAAGAGGGTTTGATAGCCAGGTTTGCATCTTTGGTGTTGTCCCCAGCATCAAGCTATCCATATGTCAAGCGCTTCATGGACCAGAGGAGGAGGAATGTTCAGAGTTAGCCTGCTTTTAGATTTGCTGCAGGGTAGAAGGGGAACTTTATGGGTCACAGCTGTGCTTATTTGATGGTTTCCTGGCTTTTTACAGTTCTGCCACCCGTGGGCCACCAAGTCTGCCACTGCTCAGCGGAGGGTAGAGCTTTTACAGAGAGTCTCCAAGCTGCAACATGATCATTTTAAGATCCCGGCACAGGATTTGTTTTGCTATTGGAGATTGGCCACCTTTTGTCACAGAGGCCCCTGCACCACATGTCCTGTGTTCTGCATCGCCAAGAGTCAGGTGTGCCATTTCCACTGCCAGCTGGCAGGGCAAGGCCAGTCTCGTGGCTATGATGCCATCAAGGGGCTCCAGTTCACCTCGGTGTCATTACAGCACTGACATGCTATTTGTCATTATGGCAGCTAACACAGAGCTGGAAGTGTGCAGCGCAGACTGAAACCAGTGTGTCAGTAAGAGTGTAGCAAGGTGTGGTAGGCAATAAGGATACTCTGTGTCAAAGTACCTTTTTTGTCATTTGAAACTCTGAGCCAGGAGTCAAATGCTTCCAACAGCTAAAGATGTATGGAGCAGCTGTGCACCAACTGCATTTTTGTTTTTTGCTTTAAACTGCAGTACTTGTGGGTTCCACTTAAAACTGATGTTTCACTCTTCTAGAGACTGTCAAAGCTTGGTTTCTGCCTCAAAGAGTTTACAAATCCCTACTGTTGGTTTGACCAAGTTTTGTGCTGATGGAACATCTGAAATGAGAATATATATTTTTTTAACCGGGGTTATTGATTTCAGAGTTTTCAAGACTCTCCCCTTCATTCTGTATTCTAAGGGACTCTCTCTTCTTGAAACCTCTGACCCTAGCATGCTCCAGAAATCTTGGGAGCTGTTCTGGACTGCAGAAGGTACCTAGCCCACATATGGGTTGCAGAGCTGTACATGCCACCCTCCTCCCCCACTTCTCCTTCCTCCAGCCTATTCTCCACAACTCCATGTTGATGAGAGTTTTTAAGGATAGTGAATTTTTAGAGAACAGATACTTTTTTTACAGGCAACCGTTCACTATCCACCTGAGGATAGTCCTCTTCTACATAAAATCCATATGTGGACAGAAAAGGAGCACATTCACTCTTCGTGGTAGACTCTTGGAGGCAGAGTGGAAACTAGAATGCGATGGTACAGACACAGAGAGGTATGTTCTCATAATGCCAAGGATGCTGAAAGGAGATTTTCCTGCTTGGCATAGGCATCATACTAACTATGAGAGATAATCTATTTCTTGTACTCAGAAGTATTTTGTACTTCCAGCAATGGAAAGCAAACGAATTTTTGGCGTAACAAAGCCCAAGCTCCTGACTCAGTAGGAAGCAGAATACGGAAGTCCTGCTGCCTTTTATTCTCAGGCTTCATCCCATGAAGCACGGGTATTTGTTCTGCTGAATGAGCAGTGTGAGGAGGTTTGCAATTTGAGGACCAGCACTGTGCACAGTCCTTGATTGAATGAATGACCAAAAGAGCATCTGGAAACAACTAGTCCTGAGTCACAAGGAATGCATTGCTCCAGGCTTCCTGTAAATGTGCTAAAATACAAGGCTGTATTCTAATTTTGAGTATGAGGGATGTTGTTCTGTCACACTTCTTTCAGGTACTAATGGGAGTCACAGGCCAAGCTACCAAGGCATGCAGACAGTGGTGTGGACACCTTCATATAAAAGCCACTTAAATTACATTGGCCCTTTGCTGACGCTGAGAACTTGATTTTGACCCTAAACATTAACTTATCATTGCCTATGTGACCTTTGTACTTTATGGTAGTTACTGATTTCTGGAGTTCACACAAGTTATGCATGTAGCTGTTTGAAATACTTCATGGTCATCTTCTTATTAGGTACCATCTCTCAAAAAAATGTAAAGTTTCACTTACTGTTGTAGGCAAAAGCTTGGCTGAATTGTTCAAGGCACAAATAATGGGTCACAGCTCAAAAAGGAAAAAGAGAGTAATAGGGTCCAGAACAGTTTGGCTGAGAATATATTTTTTAATGCAACAAATTTAAAAGCTATCCTAAAAAAGTTTAGGAAGGTATAATAAATCATGGTATTCAAAAGGTTTAATTAGCACATTGTATAGATTTTTATTTCAAATTTAGAGAATGTACACAATGCCAGTCCTCTCATAAACATTTTTTTTAATAATTTTGCATCAGGATTTTTCCAATCTCTCACACAATTGGTAACTTCACTTACCAGGATCACATAAGCTCACTTATCTGAGCTGCAAGAAGATTCACTGCCATGCAACAGTGTTCACTCTTGTCTGCGAAGAACTCAGAGAAGTGGATTTCACTTGACTCATCCAGCTGCTCATAGTCCTCAAACACACCTTGAAGATAGATTCTTTGCAGTGACATAAAGGGAATCCTTTTTGTCATTGCAATTTTCAAAGACTTATTTTTTACTGTGTCAGAAAGATGCTGGGACGATAGATCAGTGATTCAAAATGGTACCTGGAAGATTTTGTATGAAAAGAAGGATTATTACTGCTTATTTCTGCTTTTATTTATTTTTTTTTTCAGGCTATGAATCTTGCCCAATAGATACCAGCCAAATGGAAAGAGGCACAATGATACTGCTGTTTCCAGTGATTCAAGCCTTACTCCACCTGAGTCAGGAGTAAGTTCTTTGACAAAGAGATTGGGTCAAATCCATGGCTTAAGCAGTTCTTCCCAACCAGAACAAGTTCAATAGAAAACAGCCTGAACAGAGCGGATTTGTGAAGCCTTGGTGTTACATAGCTTTTTAAAGAGTGCCCACAAGTGTGTGCAATTCAGCAGTAAGGCTCCCAGTACATAGAGACAAACAACCTTGCACCCTGACCTATTTCTTCTCATTCAACCTCAACATTTTGCAACTTTTTTGGTGAGTTTTTGCTGAGAAGGGAAAACCCCAAATTTCAATATATCTATATAACTGCTAAAGACCATATTTCTGGTTAAGCAATTTAATAATGTGGAGTTTCAACTCCACTTCCCTGTAGGGCAAATTCTTCTGCAGTTCCCATTAACCTTCACGGGGCACGTGCTCCTACCTCAAATAAAGAAAAAGTCTTTGTTTTCAGACTTCATGCACACCTTATGATCTGGACACTGAATTTTGGCCCAGGATCTTCTGTGGGCAGGGTCCAGAACAATTTGAAGAGATGAGTCTCAGATGTATATTAAAGATTTCCTATTGCATTTGATTGTTGTATCCACTTAATGATCATTCAGATGGTGAATGTTCCTCTTCATTAATTATGAAATAATCACAAAATAATTTTTTAAATCATGTTCATAAAAATTACCATTATTCTGCTGATGTTAAGCTCAAGTACTCAATTATAGATTTGTCTCCTAACTCCTAGGGGGAAAAAATTAATGCCCATTTTAATCACTCACTGTTACATTTCTGGTTGTTCATTCAATCCCAAAACTAGTGAATACCTTTGTCTATTGTAGCCTGTTGTATAGTAGTAGTGGGTAAAACCATAGGGCATGCATGGCCTGTTTCTAATTATACTCTCATGTTTCCTCCTAATGAATAAAAAACCTCCATTTGGTATGTTGCCTGTTAACCTCTGTAGAGGTCAGTGCTTCGTTCCTGTAATGCAGCACACCTTTTTCCCTTCCATTTAACACAGTTATTACTTTCTGGAAGGCAGGATGTTTTGGACTGATGCACAATCAAGCTAGATCTTTTCATGCAATATATTGCTCACTTCTGTATTTGAAGGCTCAGGGAAAAGTAATTAAGTCTGACCACGAGTGTAATAGCTGCCACAGAGGTTACCTTGGCTACTCATCCTTCTTGGGCAAAATTGAAGCCTGATAAAATATGTTTTCCATAAAAATATATACATGCTCTTGCCTTGAAGATCATAAGCCATGGTAGAGCAAGGACTTGAATTCAAATATTGCTAATTCTGATCAACCTGATATCCATTATTACCATCAACAAAACTATGGGTATCAGCAACCCATATTTTTCTGCTTACAAAACAGCCTATTTCTGTCATGGTCTAAAAACCCAGGTTCTGTGACAGGAAATTTCAACCAATATACTCTATTGCCAATTTACAAGCTGCTTGTTATCAACTCTGTACTGAGAAATAATGAATAAACACATAGAGAAACTTCTCTATGTCAGCTTTGCACCTGACATCTCTCCTCCTCTCTTTTTACTCACTTTTTGCACTCAGCCTCTTCTGACCTGTGGGTGATGACACAGGGGACTTGATTGCTGTTCCTTTACTTTTCCTTTTCTCACTCCTAATTTCACTGCCCCAATACAGGGTCCTGCACAGGCTGAGTGCCCTCCTGAGCCTCCTCCCTGCCCCTTCTGGGTGACTTTATTCTGTGCTGCCTGAGAGGCTCTTGAAGGGAAAAATTAAAAACCAAAATCTGATGGGGCCCTAGGTTTTGTTTTATGGCACAGCTCAAAAGCCAGAGCTGGAGCTAGTTTTTGTTTCTCCCAGTGCTGAGGAGGTCACCATCAGGGCAAGTATGTCACCAAAGAGTTACTATGTAAATTACCATGCACTTTGAACGCCTTTTTCCTACTGAAAGAAAGGAGAGCTGGGCATCTAGAAGCCTTGGGAAATCACAGTCCAAGCCAGGCAACTTCTGGCAGCTGGTCAAAAAAGTAGATGTGCCACCAAGAAAGACATGTTCATCTTTTAAAAATATGGGGTTAGACTTCCATCGGGTTTAAAGTGGCTTTAGTTGATGAGGTCAGGGACTCTGTCCCCCCACTTTCCTGGCACTAAACAAATGGCTTTCTACGTGTTTTCCATTGTAGCTCTTACTCTGCCTGCCCAGTGAAAGAAACACTAAGGAATTACAAGAACAATCGCAAACAAATGCTGCAAATACTACATGTGGGATTGTAAACACAAGCAGTGATTCAGCCCTAGACGGCAAAGGGAGTAGCAGGGAACCAGGCCTTCAATTATTAACAAGGCTGGACTGACCCCAAGTTTTTCCTCTGTGCCTGTGAGGCAGAGCAGGGGCATCTCACTGAGTGCACAGCATCAGTGCTATGGCAGCCAGCCAGCAGAGCACTCCTTAAGGGTGCATCAGCTGGATTACATGGGCTTTGGTCCTGTGGAGCTGAGAAAAGCCTTCAGGTATCTTGTCCAGCCTAGCTTACTGTCTCTGGGCGGGGAACTGAATCCAAACCTACAGTTTTCTTTCCATCTGGAGTGCCCCAGAGTGCCCTCTCCCTTTATTCCAGAGAGACACAGAAGGGTTTCTCTTAGCTTCTTTGTGTGCCCAACACCTTCAGGATGGGAGTTACATAACCCTAACAGTGTCTGTGGAATAAGTAATAAGATGGTGTGAATATAATTCCCTGTCCTTAGTGCCCCTGAGACATGATGCTGAAGTTCGGAGAAGCAAACCTCACAGAGCATCCCAGGAAAAACCTGGGATGTTCTTCTAGGAAATGGAGTGCCTTGAAAAATGGGCTTCCAGCTCTGTTATGTGGTATCCATGTCTCCTGCCTTCATGCTAAGAAGGGTTGACATGAAAATTTCCCCCTGCCACCCGACCTCTGCTTCTTTCTTGGTGTGGCCCTGCCCCAAAATGTAGTATCAGAGATAACTAATCTCTAACACCAGCAGGGGCTTGGAGGAGCTAGGTGGAAAAGGAGACAGAGGAGCCCCAGGGAAGATAAGAGCTTGCCTTCAAGGGTCTTGTGAGCAATCTGCATCTACACTTGTCTACATATTTTTCCCTCCTGTTTGTTCTTCATGGTTTTTCTGTTTTTCTATTTCTCTAATTTCAACTTGCTTAATAAGTGCAACCACAAATGGACTGAAATGGAAGTAAATTAAGATGCATGGTGTCACTTCTGACACTAGGGATGGGAGCCTTTCCAGCCTCTTAAAGACAGGCATATAGCAGAAACCCTGCTCTGACAGAAAGCCTTTGCTCACTGCTATATTCTAATAACCTAGATTTTATTTTTTATTTTTTCCCTGTCCATTCCCTGTTCAGACATGAGAATCAGTGATAAACCACAGGACAGAAATATGTTCGGCACCTAACTACACCAGGCCTTTTTGTGACAAAAAGTGTCTGCAGAACCACAGTGAAGATAGAGCCAGTGATGGAGTTGAGTATTGGAGCAGGGGGAAAGTTTACAGAGAAGCTCTGTAAACCAGAAAAATTGCCTGTGATACCATACACAAGAAGTGGGTTCCCAGACTCCCAGACTGTTCATTAATTAACCTTGGAGACCGGAAAGATTATTGCAATAGGAATTATGTTTAATAAAGGAGGCATCTGCTCTGGAGAAAAAGTGTATCTCCTAGTGACTGACATAGTTCCTGTGTTTGCACATATCTGGAAGGAATTTCTCCCTACATACCCCCAGCTATGATTTTCTTTTGTGCTACATATCCATCACAGGATAACCCTGTTTGCTATAATGGAGTGTCACCTGGAATGCATTTTCCTGTGCCTTGGAAGAATATATTGTGCATGGATCCTGCATACATTATTTAAATGGAAGAACTAAGAAAACAGCATTAAGTATATTCATCAGCTTGACTGACAGGTGTTGCACACCTGCAGGTCAGTGGAAAATGGAGACAGAGGCATCTCCTCTTTCACATTCTGAAGAATTCTGAGGTTATTGAAAGTTTTTAATGGTGCAATCAAATCATTATAAGCAAAAAGCTACAAAATCAAATTCAGAACAATGAATGCATCAGTTCATTAATGGAGCTGTTCCAGCCATCTGGTATTCATATGTTCTACACTGGGGCTGCTATTGTGCAGATAAAAATGACCCAATCTTACCTTCCAGCAAGAGCTTTCATTAACGAATTATATCCAAATTCTTTATTGTTCAGCTAGTATTACAGGCGTTATCCTATGTTTTGGAAAGGCAGAGGTTTTGTATTTTTTTTTTTTACTTCTGGTCAGTTAAAGCTTCAGTCCCATAGTATTTCTTGGGTTTGTGTGTGTGTTACCCATCCCATTGTGGACATGGTACCTCTTGGAAAAGTTTTAGTGACTTCTGCTGCTGAACATCTAGAAGAGAGAGAAGAGGTCAATTATTATTTCAGTAAAAATAAAAACATTAGGACACTAGTAAAAAATACTGTCTTGTGAATGAAAAATTATAGGGAGCATTGAGTTTTTCATGCGGCATTATTTACTTTATTCAAATGATATCTCCAGCAGCTTTTCAAAGCCCACAGAATCACAGAATGTGTAAGACTGGAGAGGACCACAGCAGGTCATGTCCAACTTCTCAGCTCAACAGGGTCATCCAAGAGCACATAGCATGGGATTGTGTCCAGCCACTTGAATATCTCCAGTGAGGGAAAGTCCACAACCTCTCCAAGCTATTTGTTCCAGTTTTCAGTTACCTGCAGAGTAAAGAAGTTCTTCGTTTCAGAGGAAATTCCTGTTCAGGAGGAAATTCCTGAGCATCAGTTTCTGTACATCGCCTCTTGTCCTATTGCTTGGCACCACTGCCAGCATCAAGAAGAGCCTGGCTCCCTCCTCTTGATACTGTCCATTCAAATATTTATAGATGTTGAAGAGGTCCCCTCTCAGTTTTCAGTACTTGAGGCTGAATAAGCCCGGGTTCCCCATTATTTCCCTGTAAAAGAGATGTTCCAGCCCCTTTGTTGTTCTGTGCTGGACTTACTCCAGGAGCTCCACGGGGTTTAAACAGACCAAACTGATGTGCAAACTTATATACCGTACAAAGGCATCCATGTGACTTTTTTCTGAGTAATTTTTTTAATCCTGTGAAGGAGTATGGCACTCAGTTTATTGCTGTACAAATGTAATCTGGTTCAAGCTGAAAGGGCACAGATTAAATTACAGATTTCAGATGTGTCTATTGACTAAGGATCACTATTGGAGCAGGTTTTGTATTCATTTGACCTTGCAGTTTTAGCCAAAGGGGTAGGTGCTGGAGCAATGGACCCAACAGCTGCTGCTACACTTGCTGGAGGTAAAGCTTTCCTTGCTTCCCTGAATCCTCATGAGAAGGGGTATTCCAGCTATTTCATGGCAAACTAGAGCCCTGTGCTTAATGAAGAGATAAATCAGAAGCGCATTTTCTATCCAGTCATCCCTTAGTTCTCTACAAACAAATGCTTTTTCAACAACCAGGAAAACAAAAGACTGAATGAGTAGCAGTGTTCAGGCAGCATAAACACAGAGCTTCTGTGAAACAGCAGTGGTAACCCAGGTCCAGGCCCCAATCCAGGTGTTGCATAGAGCTGAAGGACACGTGGGAATGTTCAGTGATTCAGCCATCCCATGGGAGATGCCCGCCCAGCCTCCTTCCCTGCCTTCTCTCCATGGAACCTGCAGCCATCCTGAGCTCACCACAAAACCACAGCTCCTCCTCACTGTCTCACCTCCCTGGCCACAGTGAAGCCACAACCATCAGCTCCCTGGCCTCCCACCTAGGAGCCTCCTTGGCTACCTTCTGCCTCTGAGCCCACCCCAGATAAACCCCACATGCTTCACACAGCCTTCAGCTCTCATGCATCTCATGGCATGTGACTCCTAAGACTTAACAGTAACACAAAGGTTTATGGTTCTGTATGCGCTGTTACTGGATTAGTCACTAATGCACTGAATTCCTTTGCATCTCTGGCAGTAACTACCTGAAGCATCTTGCAAACCTGAGTCCAGTCATCTCAGGGCAACATGGATGTTGGAAGTGCAAACCTTCGTTCACAGAGAGCCTTGAGCCCTGGTTCCTTGGACAGACACTGCTCTTATTTCTGGTGCAAGCATTGTCCAAACAGCCTGATCTGACCTAGATTTTGACACAGAGGCTTTGAGAATCAACCATCTCATCTGCTTTTGTGTATATATTCCTAATCCTCAACATGCTCAGGCACCTATGGGCACCCATTTTCCTTCAATCGTGGTCTTGCAGTCCTACTGTTAGGGGCATGGATAGAAAGCCATGAGCCAAAGTTTGTCTTCCAGAAGCACAATGATCACATTTACTTTTCAGCAATCTGCTACACTTCAGAAGGATTAGGATATCCCCAGGTCCTGATAACAGGAGATTGAACCAGGGAGAGAGAGTTTCTGTGGAGAAAGATGCTCTTTTGCCTTGAGAACTCAGAGGTTTCAGAGGAGTTTGTGGCTCACAGAACATCATGCACTGCTGCTGCATCATAGCAGGAGCCCTGAGCAGAGTGAACCAAGGCAGAAGCACTGCTCCAGAACAAAGATGGCATAGCTTTACGGATAGGGATGCTTTCTTTCTGTGAGATTTCTGATGTGTCTGAAGTTTCTCTGGAAAACAGCATGTTTTCCATCTGTAGGTAATGATATGTGCTCAGATTCCACTGCATCCTGTTCTGAACAGAGATCCCCAGCATGTGAGCACTGGGGCTTCAGATAGTATGTATATAACCAATGAGCAAAAAGTCAGACTCCAGAGAGAGCTTTATTCTTTGTGAATTGTTGGAGCTGTTCTTTGTAACACACACATGCTTTAGCAATCTATTGCTAAATAGTCTCACAAATTGTGGGACTCCTAGAAATAAAAGCTGATCAATAAAAAGTGAAAATACTGTTCAAGCCCTCTAATTATTCCTATCTCAGATAATGCTGAAGCACGCCATTTTTTTCCCACAGAAATTAGTAGTGATCTCATGGAATGTTTCATTCAAAGCATCCATTGCACTGAAAATTTCCGCACATTTCCAATCCAGAATGAAATAATCCACATCCATGCACCCACACCAGAGTATGCTGCATAGAGAAGTGACAGAGCGAAGAGACAGCTTAAGTGTAAATTCCCAGAATTTTTTTTTTTTAATTAGAAATACAAGTGGTACTTTCCAGGCCTAGACTGAAGAGGAATTAGATGTTTAACTTTTCTGGGTTTGTATGACTAATCCTTCAGCCACTCAGCTGAAACTGTATGAATGCTGAGAATTAAATATATCAGTGTCTGCACATGTTAAGCATACTTGATTTGAATCAATTCACTAAATTGAGCACATGGAACTTACACGGTTTATTCTGGAAACAGAGGTTTTTCCAGACTGAAGGATGTGAAAACTACTTCCCTATCTAATGCAATTCAGTACATCTGTGTGTGATTACATAAACACTGCTCAGACCACAGAGCACCACAGCCAAGTCTCATAGCAGTTACATTCATTAAATGTCAGACCATGTGATCTTCCCTGGACCTTCAATATTTGCCTGTTTGTAAGATTTACTGAATTTTCCCTATATTTTCTATTTAGAGCAAGAGTGGCTGACTGAGAATTAATGACATTATCCTTGAATAAATGACAAGCCAATGTTCCAGGGCTGAGCTTCCATGCCTGAAGTCACAAACAGAAAACAAAAGAACTGAAAAAACATTGCTGCTTTAACTACATCACTCAAAAACAGTTTTCTTTAAAATGTTTGTGATCAATTACCTTCCTGTAATTCCATCTCATGCACAGATCAGCCTTTACCCATGAGCTCAGGACGGCTATTTTCTGCTATTTTCCTTCAAGGACCAGTAGAAAGAGTTGCTGTAGGGGATATCCTAACCAGCATAGGCTAGGGATGTTAAACAGTGGTGATTTCCAATTTGTAGGTGTAGTAGCTCTTAGCAGCAAGCACTGTACTACTGAAGAAGACTCCTGCATGCCTGGGGTGTGTAGGTCTCACCCAGAGAGATGCAAATCTTGTCAGATCACCCTTTGCTTTGATTGCTTTCAAGTTGTTCCTGGTTCTTATAGTGGTATGTGAGCAACTAGCTGAGGACAGGACACATTTTGTAGACATGTCCAAGGCAGTTTGGTCTCAAAAAGATGAGTAACATCTGGTTTACAATTAAGTTACAGCAGATATACACAGGACTGGAAGAATCAATTCTGCATTCTGAAGATCCGTGCTCTAATCAGTGACTCATATATGTCATGCCTTTTCTACACAAGGGGAGGGGAGGACACCTGGAGCTTGACCACACTATTTCAAGACTGCAGCTCTCCAGTCAGGATGTGGCCTGTGCATGTGAGAAAACTCCTAAAACCTGTCACCATAATTGGTGTATAGATGTTAACCATCTATTAGGGCTTGTAATAGAACATGCTTTTTGTCCACCTCTTGCAAACACTTGGTAGCTTGCTTTGAACAGGTAGAATATTAAATCCAGAACTTTCCAAAGTTAATAGCCTGCTGAATACTTAACAAATCTTTTCAGCACATTGAAGTGTAGTCTCAAAGCCAAATATCAAAGCTGAGTACAAAAAAACGCCTGTGTGGTGACAACTTCTTCCTAAAGAGAAAGCATTTCACCAGCCATGACAGCAAGAGACTTGCTCTCACTGATGCCAAAAACTTTCTTAATAACCATGCCTGTGGTGCAGCAGATATTGCCAGTAGCTGTAGCAGACAATGTCATCACTGTGTTGATGGCACACAAGCAAAGACAAGACTTGAGAATTTTGACTGCTGCTTTCTGGTTCCTTGAGAAATATGAGTCCTTTAAATGGGCTTGGTGCTTCATAATAGGCTTTTGTGCTGCTGGAGGCACTGATGGCTTGTAGAGCTGTAGGTAACCTCCCTAGAAACCTCAATACAAAGGTTAGAAATGCTTAGCCATTTCAGCTACAAAACTCTTAAGTGTTGTGCAACATCCATCTTTTCACTTGATGCATGTATGCTGTATGCAAAAGTGGATTCTAGAGGCTCCAGCAATCCAATGAAATCAGACTATTTCGCGCTAAAAACTTATGGGGGGCAGGAGGTGGGGAAGAAGTAATTTGCAACTCATTTTGTATAATAAAATAATTCTTCTAATATGGAAAACTATCTGTTTTGCAACTCCGCTCCTTTCCAAGGATGAGTGCTCGGTGAACCTGCAAATTGGGGGCTAGGGCTCCCAAACTACTCTTGCCGACATCGGCAAGTTTGGAAATTGGCATTGACATCGGCAATTGGAAAGTTTCACAGGATTAGAACTGTAGCTGCTCCAGAAACACCTGCATACCAGGGCCACGCAGCCCGAACCTCACCGACCTTTCCCGAGGTAGCCTCCTGAGGTCAGGAAGCTCCAAGGACTGTCGTGGAAAGTGAGCGGCCGCAAGCCGGGTATGCGTGGGGTCCGTGGGGCTGGCGGGGCGGGCACACCTGGGCCCCGCCCGGCTGAGGCGCGCAGGCGGAGCAGAGGGAACCCAGCCCGGCCCGTCTGGTCCCATCCCATCCCATCCCATCCCA
>VWYI01026360.1:21828-47708 GCA_013399455.1 Anthoscopus minutus
CTCCGTGCGCGCCGGCGGCGGCGGCGCCGCGCTCCCTCCAGCTGTGCCCGCGCAGCCCCCGCAGGTAAGCGCAGCGCGGCGGGCCTGGGGCGGAACGGGGCGGGGGGGTCCCACCATTCTTGCCCGCGAGAAGGTGCCCGCTTCCAATTCACCGAGGGCTCCGTGCCCAGGGCGCCCGTTGCCTCCTCTCTTTGACTTTTTCTCTCGCGGTTCCGAACCCCGTCTGTCCTGCGGCGCGCAGTGGTGTGCGGGGCGGCGCGCCGTGTCAGGGGCCTTCTTCGGCCAAGGGCTCCTTCGGAATGGGCTCGAGTGGGTTCGAGGCGTCGGGTTAGGCTGCGATTCCTGCTGGGCTAACGTCTCCGTGGCTGGCCTGGAAAGTGATGGGCACTTGTTTGATTAAGGAACACTAACAGGACTTACTTAAGGTCTGCGCTCATATTTTTATTTTTTTCTTTTCTTCCTTTTATCTTTTTTTTTCCTCACCCATTCCTCCCCCCTCCCCCCTCGAAATCTCTTTGGATTTATTTATACCAAATTAAGGCAGTGGAAAAAGTCCTAGATAAAGAATGGTTGCCACCTCTGTCTCCTGACTTCCTCAGTCCTTCGGACGACGAGCCTGCTCATGTCCGATGGGAGCAGTGTCGGTGTTTCCACGGTGTTTACAAAGGTAAAGAATAGGAAGATGATTGACAAGCATAAGAGTGTGATTTATTGGAGAAAGACCGGGAGCGGGGAGAACAGAAAGGAAGCTAGAGGACAAAAGCTGTTAGCAAACTGAAGTGAGAAGACAGAGGTGGAACCAGAGGGACCAAGTTGCTTCCTCTCACTTTTTTTCCTATGTTCTTTTTAAATAGCTCCACAGTGGGAACCATCCCAAAAAAACTGCTTCCTATGGAAATTTGTGAAAAGTTTTCATTATCACAAAAATGTTGGAATGTCTAAATTTAATTTTCTTGGGGATATCTCTGTGAAACAAGCTCACACCTTCTTGATTTCAGTTGTCTGTGAATGTTAGAAGCTGCCTAAATCCCCCTTCTTTTTTATTTCTTTTCCATCCTTATTTGCTCCATGTTTGGGCTGGTTTTCTGTGTGTTTTCTTTTCTAATTATTGCTGTTTGCTTGTTTGGTTTTTTTTTTGTTTGTTTCTTTGGTTGGAGTTTTCTGAAGTTTCAAGGCAAATAACTTTGGGGAGACCCTGTAGATTTGAGAACTTGTGTTCTCAAAGTGTGGAGGAACTGGGGTAGCTGCAATCCTTTTACTACCAAGAACTGCTGCAATTCTTATCTTTTCAAAGAAAGTTTTTGCATGCTAGGTCAGGTTTGGTGTGTTGTACCATTTGTTCTAAAATGAATCACTCTCAGGTCACGGAGTCATGTTTCAATTTGGCTGCCAGGGCTGTGTGTAACTCTTGTGCGAGGATGGGCTATACTGCAGTACTAAAACAATATTTCTGGCAAGTTCAGCAGTGGGCTGAAGCAATACTCTGTGTGCACAGGCGTAAGTGAAGCTCTGCCCTGCAGCTTGCTATTACTGGCTATAGGCGTGCCGCCTGTTTTTCCTTAACTAATATGTGCTCGGACTTACAAAGCAACTCGATAGGCCTGTGTTTTACTGCTGTTTTTATTAAATATTAACCACACAGAATTAAATGCCATTTCACTCCAGAATGGATTCATACTGTCTCATCCTGTGCAGTTGTATATGAACAGTGGTTGTTTTACTTTTGTACGGCAAGTAACCAAGGAAATGTTATTTAGGAACACTGAGAAGCACTGTTGCATGGTCAGTGTGGTGTTATCTTTATCACTCCCTATTACAGATTGCAGTAGTTAGACACTTGGCTGCTATGAACCTTTTTCTGAGAACTTAGCAGTAGCTGTGCTGGTTGAAGAGAGGAAAACATTGGCTGATGTCTGCTTTCTCTTCCTCCTCTCCTCAAAACAAATATTGAGGTCGAAAGGTTAAATAGCTTTTGAGATGAAACACACGGAATATGCAAAATTAAAGTAATGCTACACTGTATACCCAGCTTTAGTATGTGAACTGCACGTGTGAGTAACAGACCATCTTATCACTGTGAACAAAAATACTTTATGGTCATGTGGTTTTCATCAGTAGCTCTGGAAGATTGTAACTAAAATATAATTCCTTCTCTGCTTAAAAACGGGAAAAAATAAAGATCGGTCTTTAATTTGGTCTTACAGTGCCACGCAGTTAAACTATTGGGGAATCTGGGAGAGGTTGTTGAAGAAACTGTTCTGCTCTGCTCTGTACTTTCATGGATTCACTTTGATACAACTGTGATGAGCCCTTAATAACACCTTAATGGGTAGTTAGCTGTTTCTCTGTGGCCTCTCCATATTCAGCTTGCTTTGTGTCATATTCACAGGTTTAAATCAAAAGGCAGGTAATTCTTCTGAGCAGTTTTTTTTCCTTTGGAAAGACCACCACCATTTTCCCTTTGAGTACCCAGCAGTTTGAGCATACTCAGAGGTGAGCTGCCTTTTCAGATGTCAGAAGAGTTGGTTTTGAGCACCTCTAGGTGGTGACCTGCCAGCACTTACTGAGCACTGCTGCTGTGCATCTGGTTTGTTTTATCATATGGGTGCAGAGGAAAATTGAGTGTAGCTCTTTTGCCATCAGGGCTGAGTGGGGAACTCTTCACAGGCCATTACTTACTGTCTTGGTGATGCTCAAGGATACATGGAAGAATTTTAGAATGGGAACAGGTACTGTGTGGCAGAGTCCCTTTTCAGTAATGTTTTCCTCACAAAATTACAATGTGCTACATAAATGCAATTTCCTCCCTTTCAGAAAGAAAACTGCATGTCATTTAAGGGACACTTAAGTTCAGCTTAAATCCATAAATGGGATATTTGAAGAGCGGCTGTTACACATAATGCCAGGGGAAAGACGCATACACCTGTTTTACTGAAAGAAGGATAGAGCAATCAATATTTGATCCCTCCAGCATCTTTAGTTACTGGATTAGTTCTTTATATGTTGGGCATTTCACTGCTTCATCTTTCCCAATAGGCTATATTATTTTTTCTATCAGTTTAGTAGGGTGAAAAGAAAACCAACTTTTGAGAAAATAAAGTGTCTTTTCTTTTTCTATCTTCCCATGTCCTTTCCTTTAAGATTGCTTTCAATTTAGGTATGGTCCTCATTTGTTGCCTTAGGAGTTTTGATAATTTGAAGGGAGAATTCTGCAGCAGTGAATGCATTAGGGCAGAACTTGCACACTTCATGTTTTCCCCCATGTGTTTTTCTTCATAATTTAAAGCTAAAGCTTAAGGCTTCATCCATGGCCCATAGATGTCAATGGCAAAATCTATATTGACACTGAATGACTTTGGATCAGGTGCAAGGCTGATTGTGTTACTTTGAAAGAAATAAAAAATTATTCCCAAGACAGAAGAAAGTTCTGTCAAGAAAATGAAAGCTGCTGTTCTACTTATATGTCAGGGAACTTGAATTTTGGTTTTCTTCATTTATATTTTAAGCTTGGTTTCTTTAAACTACGTAGAAGCATTGCCTGTGCATTCTTGAACTTTCATTGATGTATTGCTACATATGACAGTGAATATCTGAATGTCTGGTGCCTTGGTTTGGTTTTTCTTGAAAATAGAGGAGAATTCTGAGAAGCGCCTGTTTCTCTGTACCTAGACCTCTCCTTTTCTCCTCTGTTGGTGCTTCTTGACTGCCTGACACTCCCAGACTGCTTAACAGCACACCTGGCTTGCAAAATCTTGGTAATTTTTTTGGCTGAGAGTTGCACTTTAGGATCAGTTTTCATTTTTAATGACTGGTGTCTCCAACTGTTGAAAGTCCTGTTTCTATTGTGCAACATGAGCATCAGGAAAGAAAAAAGCCTATATGCTGGTGCTGGTTTAGGTAGTGTATATGTGTCCCCATCTCATATGGCAACTCTACGACCACAGCATTTCTCTTAAAGGCTCTTGACAGAGAACTTTGAGGTGGTTAAGGCATTGTATTTCTCTACAGAGGAACAAGAGCCTTGTTTGGATTAATGTGAAGTGTCCAGAATTTCCTGATAAGCACAGCCTGGAATAGTTTGTTGACCATGGTTTTTTTCTGTCCTGTACCTGTTTCCTACTGGATCTGGCTCTTTCTTGACCCAGATACTGTAGGCATTGAGGTTATTGCACCTAAAGAGGAAGCACTGGTTCATTTACCCCAGAAGTAAAGAAGTAGTTCTTCTTAAGAAGAAAGTACTTCTTATTAAAAACAAAGTGAACCTTCTCCCTTTGCTTCTGGAAGGCAAAAACAGCCACAGACTTGCGGGGCTGCTGTGGTTCAAGGAGTCTACGTAATGCATGCCTGCCCCTGCCAGCAGCACAGCCAAAGAGGGGAACCACATCCCTCCTCCTCAAGCCACTCCCAGGATAAATAACCAGGATTCTGGTCTAAGGTGTGTGCAAAGCATTTTGCTTTGCAAGTGCCTTGAAGACTTGTGGTGGTGGACTTTGTGATGGATAATGGCCTGGCTGCTGGTCCTGCTGGAGAAGCAGGAGCCAAGTGTCGTATCTTGCTGTTTCCCTCTCATGCATTGCAATGTGGTCTGCTGCTGAAATGACGGTAGGCAGTGTGGATCAGTGGCACAAGAAATGCCTTCAGTTGCAAAAGTGAGGAGGCTGGATGTCTTTTAGAAGGAAACATATTTTGGGAGTACAGATACTCCATTGCTGAGAACTGCATGCAGACTTTTGTGCCAACTGAATTATCTTTATTTTAGATTTCTTTAACCTGCGAGTCATTGGCACTCCCTTTTTTTTTTCTTAAGCTTCCATGTGATATACTCTTGAAAAAATTTAGAGGTCCTCTCATTTTCTTTTTAAAAATACAAAGGTGATCATATTGTCCTTCTGGTTTTGCTTCTGACTGTGACTAAGAGGAAAGCACCTCCTGAACTGGATTTTTGAAATGGCTGAAAAAAAGTCTGTGAGTTCGCTAGTCATATATGATAATGATCAGTTCAGTGTAGGTCTCGTGTTGCCATATTACAGACCATTCTGTCTTTTCTGTAGGAATTAACATGCCACAGTGACTTTCAGAGTAGGATGGATTTCACAGGCACTTTATGCAGTAAATCCATTTCTTTGCCAGCTAGAAAATGTACTGCATAGTGCAGTGCTTGCAGGAGCAAGCCTGAAAGCATTGGATTGACATCAAAGGCAAGATCTTTCTTTACAGAATGCTTACAGAATGTAAGAGTGCCAAAAATTGGGAAAAGAAATGCATACTGTTTTTCATTGCAAGCCCCTTTCCCTCCCTCCTCCCTGTCTTTTTAGAGTATGTATGGCAGACATGAAATGATGCTGGTATGGGAGCAGAAGTTTTTCTTAGAAGTTTTTTTTTGCCATTTGAGGATGATTATTTTCACCCTGGGTGACAAAATATAGCTATAGTACTATCCATATTTTTTAAGAAGAAGTTAGCTACAGCAATAAATGTCAGATGAGTATTGAATGCTTACAGCATAGAGAAATTTGTATCTTCTTTGAGTAAGTGGGTGATTATTTAATAGCTGTGAGGTGAGCATGAGCCCTAGCAAAGACTTAGTGGAATCTAAGCAGTTAAGAGAGATGCTGTACAAGTCACACCTGTTTTTAAGGTGGTTATACTTCAGGAGAGGAGAAAGACTGTTAAACTCTCAAGCTTTCATAGCTACGTAACTTCCGAGTGTGATGAGTATTTTGTCTGCTGCAAAGGGATATTGATAAAGGGTCTGTAGCTGCTGGATTTCACTAAATGTTTAGTCTTTGATAGCGCAGTCTGGTTTTGACCTGTTGTGATTGTCAGATCTGCAGGACAATGTCCTGAAGCCTTGAGCTGCTGCTGGTGACACAGCAAGGGAACTGGGGTGGCATTGCATATCTGTAATGTGTGAAGGGCAGCCTGCCTTCCTGAGCCAGGATGTGGATGTCCACAGCCAGGGTGTTTGTGCAGAAGAAAGCTCAGGTCTGTTTGCTGCTCAATTCTGAATCAGCTTTGCTGGCGTCAAGCAAGGTGGAAGGGCTGAAGGAGGGGTGGAAGGCTCTGGGGATGCCACCAGTGCAGCAGCCACTGTGCCTTCAGTCACAGCACAGAAGCCCAGTCGGTGGTGAGCACCCCTACCCTCCTGCTGCTTTGGATCAAGGAGAAGCAGATTGCCAGAGCGGCACCAGCTGCAACTGCTGCCAGTTGGATGGCAGGTGGCAGGAGACCTTGGTGAAGGACTGCAGGCTAGTGCTTCAAGCCAATGACAGTGTAAGGAGAAGGTCACCTTGCCCCTAGACCTTGCCTTGCACTGGGAGGGACTGTGGCTGTCAAACTGTGGTCAGTATTTTTTAATTTGTGGGCCTGCATTAGGTGCTCACTGACTCCCTTGGCGGGCTCTGTTTTCTTGTGATTACTGTGTTTTTTACAATCTGTTACTGCAGCAGTGGTGTCACTTCTTGGGTCTTAGAGCTGTCAAGGTTTCATGGTCCTGTTAAAATGAACAGGGCAGGAGACCAACTCCTGTGAGTGCCTTTATTAAAGGTCAGCTTGGGTCAAGGGTCGATGGGTGATGCACACACCACTGCTGCTCCCAGGGGCAACACAGAGAAGAAGAAGATGTGCATTTTCATCCACAGGTGTGCAAACGGAGCCAGGACTTCCGTCCTCACACAAGCACCAGAAGGCCTCAGTCCACTGGCTTATGGTTTAGGGGTGTCAGTCTGGCCCAGTGCTACTGTTGTTAGGGTGACAAGCTCAAAGGCTTTTCGCTTGGTGGCTGGTAGTCTTATTCCCTCCTTGATGTAGTCCAAAGGTTTATTTGGTCACTGGCTTGTTGGTTCTAAGGGGCTGCAGTTACATGTCCAGACTCTGCAGCATGCAGGGTCCCATGGGAGCTTCCCTAATTTACATGTGAGTTGCCATTACACAGTCCTCTGGGAGCAGCGGAGACATTACCCAGCGGAGGCCTAGTAAGTAAAAAAAATACGTAGAGGTTCGAACAGGGTACAATAATAAAATAGGGACTTTTATTAAAGAAGGGGTAAACAAGGGGTACAAGGAACAGGACTAATAACAGTATTTTAACAGGAACAGTACACAACAGCATTTCAGCGGGGTCATTCGTAACAGTGTTACTAACCATTTTCACAGTTACTTGTAACCAAATATGAAGCAGCAAAGGGTGGCAGTGTGTAGGTGTGCCTGATGTTCTATCTGGACACTTCTGAGCTCTTTCATTGATAGTCAAACCAAGAGAGGTAAATTGTGCACTTTTGTGCATAATTTAGTTGTTATATCAAAATACACCTGTTGTGGCAGGTGTATTTTCAGTGATTGTAGAGACTGGATCAGTAGTGTTACAAGATATGTACAGTCCACTTATGAGTTGCAGTGGAAAGGGTTTCATGTGGCAGTGAAGCTGTAATGCAGGATGTAAAGGGAAAATTTGACTATCTTGCCTAAGTTTGTGCTTATAGGAGTAAACTTTGCAGCACCTTTCTGTAGTTGCATGCTAACTTGGAATATATAAAACAAATCATTGAAGTAAAAAAGCATTTGAGAAATTGGTAGGGGAATGTTAGACGGAGAAGCGTAGTTTCAGACTGGTAGTGATAAGCTTGTCAATCCCAAAGGAGAGTAAAGCAATGTGAGCACATCACTGACTATTGCACTTGGAACGTGTCTTTGCAAATGTGTACACAGCCCTGCTAAAGTGTTGCGTGTTGTATTGGCAAATTATCAGCACAGGAGAATAACTTGAACATTCCCTGCATACACCCGAGAATGTCTCCAGGCATTTCTGTCTTGTCAGGATGAACCAGCCTGCTAGTAAGAGCATGTTGTCCTGTGTGCCACAGTAACACTGGCATGTACTAGGAGTAGTGTTTGAGCATATGTTAACCATCCACGTGAGCATTAGATTTGGATGAGGAGCAAAGCCTGGGCTTTCAGGGAAGAATTCATTGGGATTTTCAGCCATTTCTATCCATGTGTCTCTGTTTGCTGCTACATTACCACAGACACGAATCCAGTGCATCAATTGGTCATTGCCTCTTCATTCCTCTTAATAAGGAAATGGAATTTATCAATTGTTTTCCTGAGATACTGCAGTGGGACAAACAACTTCAGGGAAATGGATGTGTAGATAGGTGCCTGGTGTTCAGGGAGTGTCATACTGAATGTGACTTCTACTTGAAAGATACCATTATAAATGTCTATCAGATGTATTGGTCTTTCTGTCTTTCCTTTTCCTTTTCCTTTCTGTCCCTCCTAAAGTGTGTCATACATGGAGAGTAATTCTGTGGAAATGAGCCAGGTATCTTTGAGCTGCCCTGGGCATGGTTTCTGCACAGGGCTTTGAGAGTTGTCCCGATGTGACCAGCTACATACCAGGATTGTTTTGCTCCTCCCAAAGCTTTTGATGGAACTACTATAATGTTGCTGCAACAGTGTAAACTTTACCTCAGAGCAGTGTATTTCTCTGTAGAGAAGCCTTGCAAACAAAAGAAGACTTTTCTGAATTAGTGTCCGCTCCCCTAGTCTTTAAGATTCTTGTTTAAGTAATTATAGTGTCCAATTTCAAAAGCCTGTGCTAGTGGGACTGCAAACTGACTGAGACTTCAGGGTATTACTATAATCAGAACAATCCTGGTACTTAGTGAATAGACTAAAAATAGGTCTCTAGAATTATTCCATTTTTCAAACAGTTGATAGGAATAGCATAGGTTAGTGCCTGGTTCTCCAAGAAGTACAGAGTGTTTCTCTTTCCTGCCTTGGATTGCTTAAGATTAAGATTAATATGCAAAAGCATCCTAGAAGGTTCAGTCTAGAGGAAAAAATTCAGGGAGAGATGTGCAAGCTGATGACAATCTGATAACAGGAGGGAATTACATGATTGTAGAAAACATAAATGCCTTCAAAATAATATGCCTGAGCAAACACTTATACCATGTTCCTGCATATTTCCATCTGCAACATCACTTCCACAAAGTTTCTTGCAATCAGTTGCCCACATTTTTATGACCAAGTTCTGTTTGAGAGACTTGTTTACAGCTTCTTCAGTTCTTTTTTATAAATTGTTCCTAATATGCTATGAATACTCTGTGAGGGAATCTTTGGTACAATCTTTGTGTGAAAGCAGTTATTTTTCTCTCAGAAGAGTGCCACAAAAGTGCAGGAACAACTTTGGCAAGGAAGCCACACCCTGTTCCTTTGTGCTTCATGTAAAAAGGGAGGGAGAAAAACACTGACTTCTCTTGGAGCTCCCAAGATGAGGCGACATCTCTTGGTTGGTAGGAAACCCAAATGTGCACTCACCGTGCATCTGCCTCCTGAAATTGTGCCAGAAGCCATTCTGTGCTCTCTGTATCCCTCTGACTCTTCCTCTTGTGGTTTGATTAACTTTCCTCCCAAGATCCTGCTAGTGTCATCTCCTGCTTCTATAAGCTGTGTCTCCACTAGAGGGGAGTGCCAGTATTGGTGAAGTGGGAAATTTTGAGGATTTGGTAAATAATGGTGATTTACTCTTCCTTCCTACCTGGAAGACAGTGTTGTCTGTCGTAGGGTTAAGTAGAGTAATCTTGGAAGAAAGCTGCTGCAAGACTGAAGGCAGCAGCTGACCAAGTAGTAGGCATTGGGCTTCTCCAAAATATTGACAGTTCTGCCAGCATGCCATAGAATCATAGAATGATTTGGGTTGAAAGGGACCTTAAGGATTAGCTAGGTCCCAAGCCCCTGCCACAGACAGGAACACTTTCCACTAGATCAGGTTGCTCAAAGCACTGTACAGCATAACCTCAAACAGTTCCAGGGACTGACGTATCCACAGCTTCTCTGGGCAACCTGTTCCAGTGTCTCACAGTAAGTAATTTATTCCTGATATTAATTGATATATACCCTCTTTCTGGGTCAGTTGCCCCCTGTCCTATCACTACATACCCTGTCTCTTTCCAGCTTTCTTTATAAGCCCTCTTTAGGCACTGGAAGGTGCTTCCTTCCCAGAACCTTGGCTTCTCTAGGCTGAACAACTGCATTCTCTCAGCCTGTTTTCATAAGAGAGATGCTTCAGCCCTCTGCTCATTTCTATGGCCCTCTCTGCACTCCCTTTCTCCTGTTAGAGATCCAGAGCTAGATTCAGTACTCCAGGTGGGATCTCCTGAGAGTGCTGGGGGAGTATAAGATTGGCTAACCTAAGAGAGGCTGCTCAATAGCAGGAGTCTGAAAATCAGACCCAGCATGCCTAAGTGGGCTGTGTCATTGATAGAGTGCATGGGCCTCAAGCTTTGGTGTCATGGACGCAGCTGGTGTGTGCAGTTGTGGGATGCCTAAAAAGTCTGGTTTGTGGGTGGATTTCAGTACATTCTCCTTTTGTGGCCTGGATGCCTTGAACTTCTTAGTTTATTTGTGTGGTCACAAAAAAAGTCTTAGTGGTTCCCAAGTAATGCTTTATGGCTTATGCTGTTGTTACAAAACTGTCTGAAGGAGACTTTGAAGTTTGTATGCGTTTAAAGTTTGTACCCATGCTAATATGCACCAAGAAGAAGAGCTGGAGGCAAACAACTAGTTAGTTTTTACTTTCTTATTTCTGTAAGAATAATCCATTGATATTCTGTTGTACTTTTGTCCAGTAGGATTGTTTTTTCACGTTCCTTACTCTTTAAAAGAGATGAAAAAGACATTTATCTAAAAAATGGTGAGACAGACTAGATAGTGCTTGGAATCTAACCTTTCTGTCATCGTGAGTTAGAAGACAGGGTTTTTTGGTTTTGTTCTGTTCTTACATCAACTTCCATTCTGCCTCCTGACTTTCTGTTTTCACTTGAATTTATGGCATCTCCTAAATATTCTGATTTAAATATTTTTGTTTCTGTTGAGGGCCTAGTCAGAGAAGCTGAATAATCACTGAAGTATGGTGTGAATTTACAACAGCCTACTCAATTCATGTGACCTCTTGTATGCAGTAAGAGCCTGCCTGCTAAACACAACTCAGAGTTAATCCAAGTCAATTCTTAAAGTGAATTAGTCAAACTGTGAGCTAATCCTCTGTATTTACCTGCTTGTGCAGGTGTGTATTTATCTGCTTGTGCAGATAGGCAGCAGCCTAAGTTGCTTTAAACTTCACCTGATAATTGAAAGAAGAAGGGTCAGAGGGAAAGGTAATGAAGTCTTGGTGTTTTCTCCATATCTCTCCTTTCAGGGCATATATCCGTAGCACTTTGCATTTATAAATCTTGAATTCATAGCTTGATCGGCATAAGCTACCCCAAGGCCAAATGACAGTACTCGGCTGCAGTTCTCTGCTAAGCATCCCTGACAGCTGCTGCTACTCACAGGCTATTTTGGGGAGCGTGTTACTTCTTGATCATCCTTAAAAATTGTTCCTCAAAAGTCCAACCAGTTGAGTTGGCATACTGTAGATGGCAGGGAGCATGATGCAGACTGTGAGGACTAGGAAGCCCTATCAGCCTCTGCCGAGAAACTAGTAACCAGCCCCAGTTTTACAGCAGGGATTCACAAATTCTGGGTGTATTGTTCTGAGCACACCAGATATTTGCATGATGGACAAGAAGTAATTCCTTTTCATTTGTCAACATCAGGATTTTGGTTTTCTTGGACTACTGGATTTGCTCCCCCTCCATTTTAAGAAGATCAAAGGTGAGGTCTTATTTCTGGGTCACTGCTGTCCATCAGATAAGTTTGTTTGTGGTCTTGGGAAAGAGCAGTGACCTGAGAATAGGGAATTTAAATCCTATCATTAAGATAATTCTTTCTTATTGTTAATTCTAACTTCTTTCAAAAGTCATTGAAGTTAACTTTGCAAAAAACATCACTGCAGCGAGTGTCTGGAGAGCAGTCAGTTGAGCCAATGCAGATGTTGCATAAATATTTCTGAAGGACCATGACTGTTATTTTTGATTTGAGGGGTTGATAAATAGTTCCTGTGTCTGCATTGGTGGTGGCCTGAACCATGTTAAGATGTTGCCTTACAGTCTTTAATGTATTTTCAGGAGTGGGGGGAATAGTTGGAAAATTTCTATTTCAGATAAACTAAATTAAACTCCTGTTTGTGTATCATTGGTCATGGTGCATATGGATCTATACTGAGGTGGTACCTTTGCAATTTGAGATTTGGGGTTTGGCATGCTTAATTGTGAACTTCCTTGGCTTCAGCATTTCCAGATTATTGTATTTTGTGATGGTTTATTCTGCCTGAAGATTGAACATCTCTTTTGTGGATGCAGGGTAAAAACGAAGTTTTAAAGCTGGCCTCCCTCAATGCTGCTTAGAGAATTGTGACATTTTGTTATCATCCAGATGGTCTTTTTATCTAGGAAAAGGATATTGCCTGAATGTTTAAGTACAAACTTGTTTCAGAAGAGTGCCGGCCTATTACTATTTTTCTGAGTTTAAAACAATAGGTGGAGTTTACAAATGGAGTGTCTGTTGCTGATCCATGGAACCGTTGAATTGTATTTCTTTGTTATTTCTTCTTTAAAACAAATATGAAATTTTTTTTTCAAGTTGTTGAGAAGATTACCTTCTTGTTTCTTTTTCTGCTGAGGAGTTATATTTGGAAAAAAGCATTCTGATTTTTAATACAGTGATTTATACCTCGCTAGAATCGTAATCATATAATGGCTTGGAAGGGACCTTAATGACCATCTAGTTCCAGGCCCCCTGCCCATGAACAGGAGCACTTTCCCTAGATGAGGTTGCTCAAAGCCCCATCCAACCTGACCTTAAACACTTCCAGGGATGGGGTATCCACATTTTCCCTGAGAAACCTGTGCCAGCATCTTACCACCCTCACAGTAAATGATTCCTTCCTAATATATAATCTATACCTACTTTCTTTCCATTTGAATCCATTCCCCTTCCTCCTGTCTCTTCATGCTCTTGTAAAAAGTCCCTCTCTATCTTTCTTGAAGTCTCCCTACCGTACTGGTAGGCTGCATTAAGGTCACCTTGCAGCCTCCTCTTTTCCAGGCTGAGCAATCCCAAGCCTTTTCCTTTAAGAGAGGTGCTCCATCCCTCTAAACACCTTGGTGGCCTCCTCTGGACTCAGTCTAACAAGTCCATGTCCTTCCTGTGCTGAGACCCCAGATCTGGATGCAGGGTTCCAAGTAGAGCAGAATCCCCTCCCTCCTCTGCTGCCCATGTTGCTTTGGATGCAGCCCAGGGGACGTTTGGCTCTCTGCGCTGGGAGTGCTCATGGCTGGGTCCAGCCTCTCACCCACCAGCACCCCCCAGTCCTTCTCACAGGGCTGCTATCGATCCATTCATCCCCCAGCCTGCATTGATACTGGGAGTGCCCTGACCCGTGTGCAACACTTTTAATGTGGTTTTAAGGTTGTTAAACCTTATGAGATTCCCATGGGCTCACTTCTCAAACTTGCCCAGATCCTCGTGGATGGTATCCCTCCTTCAGGTGTGTCAACAGCACCACTGACCTTGGTGTCATCTGCAAGTTTGCTGAGGTGCACTCTATCTTTTTGGCTGTGTCAATCATAAAGTTGATACAAAATTCTTTGCCCACTGTTAGTTTTTTCATGATATTGATTGGTAAGCGAAATAGTAATGAGAATGTGTTTGGAGCTAAATTCTGTCCACTACCTTTACAATGACTGAAGAGGACAAAAGCATGCACCATACTTGCTTCTTCACGCACCCAATGCTGGCAACAGTTAATAATATATCTTAAATTATGAACCCTGGTTACTTTGAACTTTTCTGCATCTTAGTTAACTACTTCAAATTTCATGTCTGTCAGTAAAAATAAACAATTTTGAAAGAGTTTCAGAAACTGTTTTGAAATTACTTCTTTTAGAAGTATTTGGTACTATAGATGTCAGTTTGGTGAAAATGTATATTTTGAAAACAGTCACATGACAGCAGCTTCATTGTGGTGGTGCTATGAGAGACTATCCATATTGTAGTTACTTAAACCTGAGCAAATTTGCATTATTTTTCTGGTTCTGGTGTCTAGCTGTATTTTTCCTCTTTATTTTCTTGTGATTCTGGAAGTTTAAAGTAGTGATAAAATGTTGAAATTAGATGAATGCATGGATTATTACTCTGGAGTTTTCCTAGTTCATGTTGCTTTTCCTTGAAATGCAAAATTAAAAATTCACTTTCAGGATATCTTACTGTTCCAGAACTTATCAGTTATGAAAACACTGGGGAGCTGCTGCTGCAGTAATTTCTTGAAGATGGTGGTGTTTTAAAGCAATTTTTGTGTGTTTGTGTGTTTGGCATGATTATTTTACACTGACCTATTCATTGTGATGAAGAAGCTCCTAATGCATCCCAAGAGACATGCATCTACCTGCCAGCATCCCTTGCATTAGGGCAGATGCTCACTCTTTTCCCCCAGAGAATGGGAAGAGGTTCTCAAGCCTTAATGAGTGGCTTTTCGGAGAAGCAGAAGGCTTCAAGAGAAGATGAGGTATCATCCTGGGTTTAAAAAATAGCAACAAAATGCTCCCCAAGAGATGGGTGTGGAATAGATACAATATGGAAACAATCAGGAAAGGAGGTTTAGCAAATGAGAGAATTGCACAGGATGGTGCAAGCTGACCTAGATCAGGGAAATATGGAAAGGATTCTGCAAAAGGACAACTACATAAAAATAAATGGAAGTTTTTTCTGGCTGCAGATGAGATTAAGTACTTCAATCTGTAGCAGAGATAAAGGTATCCTGTGTTTAGCAAGGAAAAGGAGTTTGTGATTTAGTTTTGAAGAGCACAGTCATGATAGCTTCAGAAAAAAAATGTGGAGATGTTAATAGAAAAATTAGGAGTGTATCTCTCTCTTTTTTAAATTTTATTTTATTCTGGTAAATTTCTTTTCACCAGTATGCAGAGAAACCTGGTGGGCTGCTGCTGCATCCCTCATGGCTGAGGATGTGAGTCCAGTTTGTATCATAACTGACATGACTTAGGGTGAATGCGTTCATGATTTCACATCTTACAATGCCAAATCCTATGGAATTGTCCTTTCAAAGTATGCTTTCTGTCACTTACTAAAATGTGACATTTTCTTCTCCCTCCAAGAATCCCAAAATAACAAAATACTCAACTCCAAGTCAAAAACAATTCCTTAAAAAATGAGCATTTTGTAATTTTGGGAATAATCTACTCACTTAAGATCATCTGGAGGTCCTTTCTGGGTGTGAACCTCAGAGCAGGTAAAGGAGAAAGGTGGGCATGATAAGATAAAGATAAAGGCTTAAGGATATTGTACAATTTTTTGTTTGTTTTCACCGAAAATCTGTGAAGAGGTGTTTTTGTCCTTTTATACATTCAGATTGCTCTTTTGCTTTTATTTGGGGGTGTGGGAAGGGTCTCTAATGTTGCCCTGGTGAAGGTATCTGCTGAACCATGTTCTTTGTGACAGCAGATGATTTCTCTGAGGGAGTGCAACTGCATGATGATACTTTTTTATTGTTGTAAATTAATTCAGTATGTGATAAATTATTAAGGCGGTAGATCATCTCCCTAATCTTAGAGTGGAGAAAGAGGACAGTGTCACACAATAACTCCCTCTGTAGAGTTCATGAAACTATTTAGCTTGGTTAAGGAGGCTCTACCTGGAGCAGCTTTGCTGAGCTTGCAGGATCTATTCTGTCATGGGAAGCCTTAGCAGCAAACTTGTAGTACTCATATTATTGAGGCCAGAACAATGATCTTCCCAGATTAGCCACAGAGGTCCTATTCAATAGGGTTTGATTGACGTAATTTTTTTTTGTTTGTTTGAAACACAGACTGTGCTGTGAATGCATATGACTTAGATTTGAGATCCTCTATGGAGCCTTGGATTGTGGAAGAGTCCTACTGAATCTAAGGGCAGTTTTAAAAATTTGTATAGAAATAAATTTCTAGCCTCGGATCACTACTGAAATCTTCACTTCTTTTCCTTACCTAGGAAAGGCTAATAGCTGTATTTTGAAAGTAATCTGAGGTAATGGAAACTGGAAATCACTTTTAGCCCCAGGAAGTTGCAAACGTCTCTGCAGCAGCTTTTAAAAAGTCTAAAAGTTTGAGGTGTAGAGGTGTGATATGGTGGAAAGCAGAAGGAAAGATGCAAAACATTAATTTCCTTTTTGGGACTTCTACATTTTAGTTTGATCTTTAAGTGAGCTCTCATGTTGGTTATATTTGATTTGGTTTGGGGTTTTTTATAGGATGCTTTTCAGGTACCTGGGTGTCTTGAAGTTAAATTTTCCAAGTTGTCGTCTCTTATTTTGTTTTTGCTTAAATAAAATCTGAGTTTCTGCTTTACTGTTTCAGTAAAGCAATCTGCAAGCTGATACACAGCTAAACATGCTGCTGTCCTGCTTTTAATGCTGTTCACAGCTAAAGAGGCTAAAGAGGTGGTTGAACATAATGTTAATCTGAATATATGCTTTGGTTGACAAATTACAATCAATTGCTTCATATCAACACAAAAGTAGATGTATTACTTACATGGAACCATAGCAGTAATAAAATCCCTGACTTTTTGTTATGTCTTTGTAACACTGGATCACTTCCAAGACAATTGTTTACGGCACTGTCATTCTGAAGGGGCAGCAGCGTTGTAGGCATTACCTGTTTTGACATACTTAGTGGCTGGGTTTGATCTGTAATTGGGAGAGTTTTTTGTCCTGTTTTTCTGGTTGTCAAAATCCTGAGTGCTCAGATTGCTGAAAACAAAACAAAACACTACAAAAACACATACCCCCCAAGAAAAAAACGAACCCCAGAACAAAAAAACAACAAAACAAACAGAGCAAAACAAACCTTGAGAAAAGCCAGAAAACAGATTGCATGCATGGGAAAAAAGGAGTGGTTTTCAATGACTGGAAGAGGATACTGCCATTTTTGTGATCAGATCTGCTAGGCCGCCCATGCCGTTTTAGCCTGATCTCCCCCGAGATTTTGAGGTGGGTCAGGCAGCATGCTGGAGAGCAAATGGTGGGTAGTGATGGCACTTGTTGTCTAGTGGTCTTGCTGGAGACTGTTCTCCTTTCTCCCTCAGTGCCTAGGTAGAGGCTCTCTCAACCAGCCTCACTGACAACTCTCCTGTGATCCGTCCCTGTCACACAGGACTACTAGTGAATGCAACTCTGGTAGTGCTTCCGCAGATCTGCTACAAAATTTTGTTGTGCTACGTACAGCCAAAGAGTGAGGTCAAAAGAGGCAGTTTAGTAACAACTGGTTCAACCAGCTCAATTATCCATTGTAGTTTCCAGTTTATTTATTATTGATAAGTCATTTTTTATGACAGTGAAACATTTAAAACACTATTCTTGTTGCAGGTTTCTTTCCCTCTTCTTGCCTCCTTTCTAAGCCTAAATGATATTTAGTTTGGTCAGTTTCTGTATTGTTCATTTATTGTGTGAGATTGGAAAATGATAATTTTCCAGTTATTGATCATTTATTGATAATTTACTGTGTCAGATTGGAATTTAATAAGTGCTCTGGACATGTTCATGCTCAAATGACGCAGGTCTTCATCAGCTGCAGTTCTGTGAGCAGAAGTGGCCTGAATAGAAATTGATGATTAACATTCTCAGACTGTGAAAGGAAATTCTGATATCTTAAACAATACTTTCAAGGAATTGACATTCAATGTCAAAGTAAATTAATTATTGACAACTACAAATAAGTCATTAGGTCCATAGGGGATTCCTCCACAGAGACAGGGATTTGATGGGAAAATGTTTCTAGATATAAATTGATTTCCAGTTGTGGTTTGGATAAATAGATGTGCTGTGTTTTGGGGATAAGTTATTATTTATATAAGCATCTTTTATTCTGTGTAGTTATTGCCTGTCTTTGGTGTATATGTAAGAACTTTTGCCCCTATAGAGCATGCTAGTTCAACAGCAGCATGAAAAATTCACCTTGTTTCCTTTGAGGAACTCAGTTTCTTCTACAGAACTACTATTAAAAAAAAAAACCAAACCAAAAATTAATAAGGTTTTTTACCTTCAGTCTGTCTTTGATCTTGATTCCTAAACTTTAAAATCTGGCTAATTTCTTAGGGCTGTTTGTAACTTTTGTTAATTTTGTAACTTTTGTCACTTTTGATACTGGGAAGAGGCTGACTCAGGTATGTTTTACTCTGGGTTTTGGTTTTGTTTTGTTTTTATTTCAATATTTGCAACAATTTCCTATTGTTGTGTCTGAACCTCTTCATATGTTAGCAAATTCCATTCTGTTTTAATAAACAGTGAAGTTAGACTCAAGAAAAGTCTGGATTTACTGGCAGAGACTGTTTCCAGGGGGTTAATGGTACAGCGAGCAGAGGAAACATGGTGAGCTTGTCCCTTGTTTTTAGCACTCCCCTTCCAGACTTCCAGACTTCCACAGCCCCTCAGTAATGCTTCATAAATGCATTTTCACGGTGATTTATTCATTCTTATGAAGAGCTTCCAAATGGACAAGAAGCTATAGCTCTGTAGTTTTTTCAAGCAGTCTGGCCAGTCATTAGAAACAGCAGACAGGAAGGCTTTGAGTGTGGATGTGTTGGTAGAACTGGTCTTCACTGGGACGATGGAGATGTCGCATGTGCTGTAAGAAGAGGTGTAACTTGTGCATTTTGTTGGTAGTTGTACCAGTTTGATAGCCAACCACTGAGAGATTCCAAGTCAGATCTACAATTTAATAGGAAAATTGAAATAAAGGCAGAAAACACTGGTTTAAGTGGACCAAGTCAGAATACAACCTGAATCCTTGCTGGTCAGGGTGGTGATAGAAGTCCAGTTGAGTGGTGGATGTGGTTCTGTTAAAGTGGTGATCCTGCAGTAAAGTCTTCTGGTCCTTTTCCAGTGGTGGTTGTCAAGCTCTTGTCCTCTGGGAATCCTGTGGTAGATGCTCTGGTGTTCCAAGCCTCTGATTATATCCACGTAGGAATGCTTGGCTGCTCCCCCTGGGCAGAGCATCTCACAATGAGATGATGTGATTTTATCAGTCATGCAGTGATGGTCCAATGGTCTGTTAGTAGAAGATTCCCTTGGAGGGAGGTATCAGGGATGTGTCATGGAAGAGATAAAAAACACTGCCCTACCTGGTTTTAACAGCTTATGAAAACGGTGATAAAAGACATACTTTTGGTATGTAACCCAAGACAGTAGCTGGTCTGAAGGTGTGCTGATCAGTTGCAGCCACCACTATTGAACATGTTTAATCAATGCCATATACTAGATTTTTCCAGTACTTGTTACCGTGGTAGTAGATACTGGATATGATGACACTCTTTATCCTGCTTTCTGGTGAGGGGTGTCAGGTAACGGAGCCTGGCTGATACCAAATGATGTGCAGAAAATGTGTGTTCAAACACATCCTATCAGCAAAGTTTGACTAGGACTGTTAATTTTCTGCTGGCTTCCAAACTGGTAGTGCATCTGCTGAGGCAAGAGAAATCAGAAATTTGATGAGTCTCATTAAATGGAAAAATATTTGTTCACTCTTGTTCAGAAGAACTTTAGGGCAAGAGTACAACAATGGGCTGCACCATCTGTCTGGGAATCTCCTCTTTTATTTCTTTTCTGCTTCTTTTACCCAATACTAAATCACAGCTGTTACCTTTTTTCAGCTCTTTTTAAGTACTGAACAGAGTGCAGGGGGTTATCTTCATTTGCATATACAACACCTCATCTAACAGAGAAAGGGCAGAATTAGGAGGAAATTGTAAAGATATAGCCACTTCCACTGAGGAATACACTAAATGCAGGTAGCTCTTCTTGCAGCCAGCACACACTGAGCTACCTGCATTAATTATATTCCTCAAAACAATTTAAATTTGTTCAGCTAGTCCTTATGCTTTGGTGGTATCCTGGTTCTTGGTGAAATAAGATCAAGGGATCTGCCCAGGAAATTCAGTTTTTAGGAGTAAAATGGCAGTATAGACATTGTCAGTCTCCAGTGGACAAAATCAACAAAATAGCAGCTATATCCCCATCAGCCCACAAGAAGGAAACACAAACTATCTTAGGCAATGTGTTTTTTTGGAGGATCCATATTCCAGAGTAGAGTCAGGTTGAAATCCCTATCAGGTGGCATATAAGAATGATTTCAAGTGGGATTCTGGACAACAAAAAGATTTTGGACAGATTAAACAATAGATTGTTCATGCAGTAGCCCTGGGCCAGTCAGGATGGGACAGAATGTAGAAAGTGTGCTCTACACTGTAGCCAGGGAGAATGGACCTTCCTGGAGTCCCGAGAAGTACCTGGAGAGACTCAAGGAGTCTCCAGCCCTTGGGGTTCTGAAGTCAGCGATACAAAGGATCCAAGGCATCCTACACCCTGGCTGAAAAGCCATATCTGGCAGCTTATGAAGGGGATCAATCTGCTTCAGAACTGATTTGCACCAAAGTATAGCTCCTCCTGGCATCCTGGCTGCCGAGTGCTGGGCTGGAGATTCAAAGGGAAAGTCCCTTCGACACACACTTCATGCCACTGATGGTACATGGAGTAAGTGCGTTGTGCTTGATCACACAGCAAGCTCAAATATTAAATCCAAATCACCAGAAGTCATGATGGACTGGTACAAAAACAAAAATTGCAGATTATCATGAGAAGTGGAGGAGGAGGTAGTGGTGACATGTGCTAAGGAGATCTTACCATACAATCAGCTACCTGAAAATGAGAAGCTATATTCTTTCTTTTCTAACAGTTTGTGCCTTATCTTAGGAATATGTCAAAAATAAGAAGCTGCTTGTCACGATCCGCTCACACGAGTGGGGGTCGTGATGGTTCATTTTCTCGATCTCAGAGTGCAAAAGGACACACAGCAAATGGGACTTTCAGTTTAATCACAGCAGTGCACTTTTATTGAGTGCCAACAACAATTATGCGACAGAAAAGGGAGAGAAAAATAGAGAGAGAGAGAGAGAAAGAAAGGGGGAAATATAGCTACCAACGGAGAGACGAAATCCTCGTGGTCCAGCCAATAGATCCGTCTTCCTTCCGTGGGGGTGCACCGGAGTGGCTTCGGAAAGTTAAGGTTTTATAGTCTTTCTCCAAAGCGAGTAGCATCAGGCCAAGAGGTGGGGTTGAGGGTGAGGCTGTGGTGGTGAGACCCATTGTTCCATGCCTGGTACATCGTGGTACATCAGTCCTCCACATGGTCGTGAGGTACATGCAGGAGTACAGGACAGGCCGTCACCTGTCAGTCCCTGCTCCATGAGGTGTGTGCAGGAGTACAGCACAGGCCGATACTGATCAGTCCTTGCTCAAGCAAGTGTATTGTGGCAGCATGGCAGGCACAGCTGCAAACAATCACTGGGCTGGCATCCACCTCAACCAGGCCAGAATCACAGTTGGTATTTTCAGGGCCTCTATCCGTGTGACGGTCGTGAGGCAGATGAGGGAAAATTCGGACCGTCTCTTACACTGCTGTATGGAGTCCAATATTCCAAAGTGACAGGTTGCTGTGGAGAAAAATTGGATCAAGTTGCAGAGCTTAAAGCCGTCCAGCTGGTTTTTGGTATCACTGACTAAGATAAGTGGCCAGTGCTCTACCTCTGCACTGACTTGTGGATGGTGGCAAACACTCTGTGGGGGTGGCTGGAACAATGATAAAAAAGACATTTGTCAGCACAGAGGGTAGCACATCTGGACTTCTGAATTGTGGCAAGACATCTCTGCCTCTGAGTAGAGGAGTTTCTGTAAAAGTATGTGCTGTAGATGCACATGTACCCAAGAGTCAGGGTTGTGAAGAACATTGCAACAGCAGACAGATGGACAAACTGCTAAGGTCTGGTGGGACAAACTCCGGTGGGTCTGGACAGGTAACAAGAATTACTTCTGGCTAAGCAGGCCCATGATGCCTCTGATCATCAGAGGAGAGATGCAAGACACAGATGGGCTTGTGATCTAGGGATGGATCTAACCATAGAAGCATCTCCCTGGTTATCCATGACTGTGAGACATGTGCCACCATCAAACAGGTCAAGTTGGGTGAAGCCTCTACGGTATGGTGGGCAGTGGTCCAAATATAGGTATGGGGAAGCCTGGCAGATTGACAACATCACGCTGCCTCAAGCCCACCAAGGCAGTTGCTACATTCTCAGAGTGGTAGAAGCCACCATGGGATGGCTGGAAACCTACCCTGTGCCTCCTGCTATTGCCTGGGACACATCCTGAGCCTTGAAAAGCAGGTCCTTTGGAGGCATGGTACCCCTGAGAGGATTGAGACAGACAAAGGGACTAATTTCAAAAATTGGCACCTGGCCCAGAGAGCAAGGGATTCAGTGGATTTAGTATAGTCCCCATCATGCACCAGTCTCTGTGAAGATTGAACAGTGCAATGGACTGCCAACAACCACATTGAAAGCAATAGGCCATAGGGCCTTCAAACATAGGGATCTACATTTAGTGAAGGGCACCTGATGAGTTAACACTAGAAGCTCTAGTATTAGAGGCTCTGCAATTTGAGCTGGCCCTGCCCAATCCAAACCTCCAAGTACTTTAGAGGAGGATAAATTTGCTGTAGTGCATGTGAGAAATGTGTAAGGAAAGACAGCTTGGATTAGAGGCGCCTCAAGGAAAGGCAAACCCATCCATAGTATTGTTTTTGTTCAAGGACCTGAGTGCATTTGGTGGTTAATGCAGAGGGATGGGGGAACATGGTATGTACCTAAAAAGGATTTGCTTTTTGGGCGAGAAGAGTCTGTAACGTTGAATTAATACTGATTGCTGAATGACACTGCCATTATATGGCATAACTACCAAAGAGAGCGAGTGTGAATGCTCCAGACACAGCAGTCATGAGCTCCTCATAGAGCCCATGGTCATGGACTAAACGAACACAGCAAACATATTGGAGGGACAGCCAATGACTGGAAATTATACCTGTGTTTGTGTGTACCTATACATGCACACGAGTAAGGTTGGAAGGTGTAGGATTGGGGGGTGATGTAGATGGCATAGAATAAGGGATGCATAGTACTTGTTTTTTGGCCAGGACAGAGTTAATTTTCTCAGAGTGGCCATGAAGGGTCAGAGCCTGGAGCCCCATGGGAAAGCCTGGGTGGTTGTTCTATACCACACACATTACCACAGCGGGCTGGATGTAAGGGAATCTTGCTTTCAAAAGAGTTGGGGGTTTCAGTCAGGAAGGAAAATGTGGGCACAGAGGGTCTGTGCATGCATGGGCAGCATGGCACCAGGTTGGTGTTTGAGCACTTTTGTATGTAAATTACCTTCTTTATGTATACTTGTTAATATTGTTGCTGTTACTGTTTGTGTTCTTTTCTCATTGCTGTTTCCAGGAAATTGTTCTTAGCTCGAGACAGCAGAAAAATACCTGTTGTGCTACCTATCCCTTCAACAAGTAGTAAAATTAAATGCTAGGCAAGAAAAGTCATTGCTGTTGCTCTTCCCTGGATGGCATTCATTTTCATTTGTGACTGGTAAGGCCGCCATGGTGGGGTGATGCATTTATTTGTGAGCTGATGAATTAATTGCAGGCAGGAATGTTTAGTGAAAGCTGCCAGAGGTGAGTGATTCCAGACTTCAGATAGCAGAAATGCAGATGTGTCATCTAGAAGTGTGACATTTATGTGAGATCTTTTTCTTACTTTCCCACCTTTTTTACATGGTGTTCAAATGTTTTATTTTTTTTGATGAGTTTACAGGACCTATCCATCTGGGATCAATTAGTACTTTACCCTGTAAGCTGAACAGACTTTGGATTTTTTTTCTTACTTTTTCAAGGCTTTTTTCTTTATGATGCTCCTTAGTAAAAATGGGTTTTTTTCTCTCCTTTTCATTTGACAGACAGGATTCTAAGCATATCTTTGGTTTTGATGTAAACAGTACTCCCTAAAGTTAGCTTTAACTGTAATTTTTTCCCAACTTTATTATCCAAAAGTAGTAGCATTTCAGGATTAAGAGAAAAGATTTTAAATAAACTAACAATGATTTGCCAGTGACATGGCAATGTTTCAATGTCATAGGTGCAATGAAACTACTGCTTTTAAGCAAGTCATGAGAAGAAAAGAATGTCTTCTGAGATCTTATTTTAAGTTACAGTTGCAACAACTCACAAGACTTAGATGAGATCTGTTGGTTGAGGATTTTCAGGCTGTTCATAGAGTTTTACTGAAAATCACTGTCAAGTTGCAGAAGTTTCCCTAAGTCAGAATTCCAGGTTGATGCTATCTATTTCCCCCATCTGTCCACAGAAAAATTAGTGAATTTCAAAAATCAGTTCAACTCTCATTTTTTAAGGAAAACAGGAGGCCTGAATGTTGTGTTTGTTCTTTTACTTTGTGAAGATTATCTCGAAGAGATGCTACATCTCCATTTTCTGCCCTCCCCATGAATATAGGAGAAGAAACTGGGAGCAAGGAGTGGAAAGAATGAAAGTTTGCTAGCAAGATCTGAGTAGGAAAGAATAGGGGTCAATGGAAAGCAATATAAAGTTGGAAAAAGTGATCCTAGAGTTTGGAAGATGAGACAGCTACATATGACGTAAGGCATGTGGGGATGTGTTGAAATGTGAAACAGACTTTTCAAGATTATGCTTTTTAAGAAGAAGGAATAATTTCCACAGTGGTATGCAAAGGCTGAGTTTAAATTAAGACAAAAAAAAAGGACATAACTCAATCAGAAAAGCATGTGGAAAATAATTTTCCTACAGCACTTATCTATTCTTTCTTGGTTTGGTAAGAGTTGCCTTTAAACAAATAAACTTATTGCCAGGAAAGTTACTGGCATCGTCTGTGTAACTATAGCATGGCCTCAGTTTGAAAAATACCACTGAAATTTGGAGTAATCTTTAATATGTTTATTGGATGCTGATTACACTTTGCACAAGTAGATTTCTGCCATGACTTGCAGAATAGGAAGTGATAGATGAAGGCAGCAACTGGTGTCTCTCCAAAATCCTTTCTGTGGTGACTGATTTGTGAGTTGTGTTGTATTGGTCTGGTCTCACTAAGGGAAAAAGCCAGCAGTAGTCTTAGTCTAGAATTTTTAAATGGGAGTAATATCTTGGACTTTTACAGGGGTTTCCCCCTCCAACTTTTTGTTTCTTTTGTTTACACACAAGAGTAGAAAAAGAAGATAACATATCTGTGGAAGCTGGACTGACATTGATAAACATGATAACTATGGAGATAACTTTATTCTATTGAATCAGCTGATTAAATTTTACAGTTTGGTATATTCATGTACTGCAAATCTGTGACTACCTGGAAAAAAAGGATGTCATATTTTAAAGTCATAATGTGTAAGTTTTTTTATTTAACAAAGTAGAAAAGTTCACGTGATCCCTAAACTGAGGGAATAAATGTATCTTGAATTCCAGCAAGTAATTCTATGAGTATTCTTTTGTGAGGATTTTCTTTTTTCTTTTGTTGTGGGGGGAAAAAGGTCAACACAGTTCCAATGTTCTGTAGGTGACCATATTTCCTTGCAAAAGAAAAGCAGTCTGTGCGTTAGCCATCTTGTTGTTTTCAGTTTGTGTGAGTCTAGTTTGTGTTGTTAAGTGAATTTTTTTCCTGTTCTGGATCAAATTCCAGTATGCCTTTTGAAACTTCTCCTGGAAATCTATTGTGAGTGGTCCGGTCAGCAAGTGGGGCTGTACAAACTCAGACCAGTTTTGCAGCAGACCAGGGTCTTGGTTGTGGACTGCCTACCCAGTTCTCTTGTTATTCTTTTCTTTCCTATTAGGAGTAAATATCAGTATGACTAGAGTCTGAGGAAGGGCTTCTGTGTTCCTACCACGAACTTGCTGGCGCAGAGGAATAGTGCAAGGAGACCAGGGGCATTTTGAGCTACCATGGATATCCCCATTGATTTGGTGCCATCATCCATGATGTCCCTACCACCTGAGGTGGTTGAGGTGAGTAGATGTCCTGGGGTGACTGTATGATGCCTG
>VWYI01026365.1:0-54690 GCA_013399455.1 Anthoscopus minutus
CATGTCTTGGAATACATCTCTGCTGAATCCGCAATGCCCCTCACTTCTCAGGTCCAGCCACAGGTTGCCTTCCAGACTGTTGAGATCAAGACAGCAGCATGCCTGGTCTCTGCTGAAAGGAGACAGACTTTTTCCACATTCAGGTAGACGAGGACCTGGCTGGGAAAACTCAGGCTGAATCCAGTCTGTCTCTTCCTAAACATGTATGAGTTTTATATATAAATAAATGAGCCAAGCTCCACCGATTCCCACCTTTTAATCTGTTGGGGAGCTCAGCTGGTCGATGGCTGGAAGTGTGGCCAGGCCATAGCGGTGTGCTCAAGCAGCCCTGACAGTCATGCATACTGGAGTGGTGGCAGTAGCTGCACCCTGCCCAAATTTGTTCTCCCAGCTGTGCTGAGTCATGCTCTCGGACATGGGGGCACACACACACATACCCTGCCATAATGGTAACAGCATTAATTTATTAAAATTAATCCCGAAAAGTAACCATACAATAAATTTAAAAAAAATAGAATCTTGTAAAAAAAAAAACTCAGGTGCCCTCATCCCACACTCCAGCTGGCAGCACCATGGGGTAGGGCTGGTTGGGAAGGGATGGGGAGATGAAGAGGACAGCCTCAACAGCAGGGCTGCAGGGGGACTGAAAAAGCTGCTGAGGCTGTGTTGTGGAGGGCAGGGCCAGCACAGCAGTGCAAGGCTGGCAGTGGGGCTGGCAAGGGTGGTATAGGGGTGGTGGGCCCTGCTCAGCACCTGCCCCCTGCACAGAGCAATCTGGCTGGCTGCAGCACTGGGGAACCTGCCTGGGTCCAGCCCAGCTGGGACCCTGGCTGGCTACAGGGCTGGCCTGGCAGGTGCATCTGCAGAGAGTGGGGCCCAGAGCCCTTCCTGGGGCCCTGCTGGCTGGTGCCAACCCCTGTCCCAGGCTGTTGGGGGACACGGGAGGCAGATGGCATGGTGTCCTGGCTGGTGTTGGAGGGTGCATGGACCCAGTTTCACTGGCCTCACCTTCACGGGTCTTGGCCCACAGGGTGCAGGTGTGGTATCCCCCCAAAGTAAGCAGGCAGGGACTGGTCTGCAGAAGATGGGGACAAGAGAGCATATCCATCTCCCTGTGTCCTCCTGCAACCCACTGCAGCTCCATTCCAGGGATGCCCCAATGTCTCACACACTCTTCGAGTAGCCGAAGATGCCCACAGGAAGATACTTCACGTGTGTTGGCCACTGTGCTGCCAGCTGGAAAAACTTCACATCGTTCCACTCCACCCCATCTATGGAGACTGAGAGGAGAGAGTACAGTGAGGCATAGCCAGCCTGTGCTGCCTCATCTGCCCCACTACAGCCCCAAGGGGCTGGTACCTGCCCTCACCTCGCAACATTGTGTTCTGGTGCTTGGCTGTGCAGATGAGGCGTGTGATCCCTTCAATGACTTGGCTTTTGGGTTCCAAGTCTTTTTCTTTTGGTTTCTTGCTCAGGAACATCACTGGGGATCAAGGCCAGACAGGACCAATGTTAGGATGTCCCCACCTGGCCCCAAACAGGAGTCCCTGCCCCAATGCATTGACTGACCCTTTGCTGGGCCACATCTCAACCCTGCCCTCCTGCAGGCTCCCTCTCGCCCTTTTCACAAAGGACTGTGGCCCCACAGGCAGATAGCACCCCAGAGTGGGCTTGCTTACCTTTCTTGTTTTTCTCCTTGGTGACCACGGTCATGGCCATGGTGCTGGGGGGCACCAGCTCCCCTGTGCTGGGGATGCGGCTGACCTGGAGTGAGCGGAAGTTGCTCTTGAGCGTGTTCTTGATACCCGTCTCCCGCTTGTCACCCTCCTTCTTCCTGTCTAGCCCTTGTGTTGTCCAGTAGTCCACCTGCAGGCCCATCACCTCCACACCAGGGCTCAGAGACCTGGGCAACATGGGCAGCACATGCAGCACACAGGTGGTACCCTTGCTCCTCTCCCCCCACTGCTTCAGGCTGAGGGGGCCTTGTTTTCTTACCCAGCACCCGAGAGGCCACTGCTGACAGATGGAGAGGGTGGTGGGGTGCTCACGGTCTCCTTGCCATAGGGAACAGCTGCACTGGAGGCTGGTGCTGAGCTCAGCAGGGAGGGGGTGCAGACTGTGGCATCATCTGAGTCCACTGGGGAGAAAAAGAGGGGGTTTGAGGGTTTGGGGGACACCAACAAGAGCCTCCCACCTGTGAAGATAAGAGCTGGGGATTCAGAGGGACTCACCGGAGGCACTGAAAGACTGTTCCACCAGGCCCACCTTCACCACCTGCAAGGACAAACCAAAGGATACCCAGCATCAGCAGGACTGGGCACTGCACCTCTCCCCTCAGCCCCTGCTGGCCCCTTAACTCACTCACCCCCACAAAGGGGACAAACTTCTGGCAGGAGTCCTCGTCGGGGCTGCAGAAGGAAGAGAGGCTGGTCAGGGTCTGGGTGTGCTGAGCACCAATTGCCATGTGACTACTAACCTTGTGCCCAGGCAGCCCTGCACTCACAGGGGTCAATGCTGGCTCACACCCACTAGGACCATCTCCTCTGCCCTCCCTCCCATGAGACCCCCTGTTCCCAACATGGCAGCACAGGGCACACTACACAAGGAGGCAAGGATTTGTCCCCTCCAGTGCTGGGAAAGGGCTTGCATGCGGGAGGGCAGCCCTGCCCCTCTGTGGGGTCACGGCTCCTCTGCACAGCAAGAGGGATGGACGCACATGGGGAAAGGCAGGGGGGCCAGGCAGCGGCACAGCAAGCACAAGCCAATACCTGATATAAAAATCAAAATAGAGACTTCTCTTCCTTGGGTGCCAGAAACCAAGAGAAGGGAGAGGTGAGAGTGCAGCTGGAACATGAGCATCAACCCCCGGACAGCACAGTACCAGCTTGCAGCCCCACCCAGCCCATCCCAGCCCTGGCAGCTGGTCCCCACCATTGGGGCTGTCACAGCCACAGCTACTGGAGGGGCCAAGCACACCAGGAGGTGGCAGGGAATGGTGCTGCGGACTTCTCACTGTGCTCCCCTCAGCATCATGCTACTTGTCAGTGGAACACAGCCTCACTCACTTGTCCTGTGTCCCTCATTCCTGTCCTGGGCACATCCCAGACTGGGGCCACATGTGGGAGGACAGGCACCCTAGGGCCACACTCACCTCTTCTGCTTGTAGGTCAGCATGGCCTCGGAGATGGGGAGCTGGTGAGAGAGGCTGGCTCCAGCGATGAACTGGGCAACACGGCCTGCTATGTCCACAGTGTCTGCAGGCACAAAAAGCCATGGAGACCCTGATGACAGCTGCGCTCCCCCTGATGATGCCAGCCTGCCCCATTCCTCACCTGCAGTGGGTGGCTCAGCCCTGCTGAACAGCTCCCGCCACGCGGTGTCCAGGAAGAGAGTGCTGTATTTGTTATCCACTGAGGCCAGGTACTTGGCCAGAGGGTGAGAGCCTGCAAGGGAGAAGGGCAGTGTTGGCTTCAAGCAGGGGAGTCTGGGGAGGTGGGAGAGGACAGCCCTGGGGCTGGGCTCCTGACGGCTCTCACCCAGTGGTACAAGCAGAAAGCGAAGGTAGTTGAGCCAGTCAGGTGTCTTGCTGGCCAGTTGCTCCACAAAGAAACGGAGAACAACACTCAGGTAGCTCTGGTCCCCTGCCACCACCACCTTCACCGGGGGAGGCATATGGGAGTTACAGTTACAGCTGCCAAAGGGAGAGGAAAAGGAGACTATGAGGGATGTGCAGCGGCTCAGCAGGTGGGCAAGAGGACACGACCTGCCAGGCCAACTGACAAAAACCTATTGCTGAGAATACTCAGCTTGGTGTGCACCGCTATGGGCAAAAGCACTTCTGGGACCCCCCACTCTCCCCAGGGTGTACATCTGTTTCAATATTAGTGTACATAAGCCCAAAGGGTCCTTCCTAATGAGCCCTGGGGAGCCAGGGCCATACCCAGCCCTTCTCTGAATCCATACAGTGACACTAGGCTGAGCCCAAGCTGTACTCACTATCGCTGGATGCGGGAGACAGTGGTGTTGAAGGCTGCCTGGATGTCCGCCACGGAGCAGGTGGATACAACCAACTGCTTGTGCGCCTGGAGTTGCTCACTCACATACTGCCAATGCAGAGAGCTCAGGTTAAGACACCCTGGAGGCATGGCTGTGCTGGCCAGGACCAACCCATGCCTGCCCTGGGTCCCATGCACCAGCCCCCCTCCCCGGTTGGAGCTGGGATACCTGTCCCCACCCATGTCACGTAGGGAGGCTGAAACCATCAGGTCACTCACAGCTGCATCCTGAGCACCCCCACCCCTCCCAGTGCTGCTCTAGGGACCAGCCAGCCCCCTGCTCTCACCTTTGAGCACAGAAGTCACCACCCTTGCCATGGCAAGGGCAAAACTATCCCAAGAACCAGGCTGTGTTCATTGCAATAAGCAGCTTGGTCCAAGAACCCTCTGATTTAAATTCTGCCATCCTGCAGCAGGGCCTAACTCTAGGCTCACTCTGCCTCTGCTCATTCCCTCCTCTTGCTCTCTCCCACTGCAGCTCTCCAAAATCCTTCTGTCTCTTCAGGTGTCTGCATGCAGTTCAACAGTGGTAAAATAGGCAGTCAAGACAGACAAAGGGGGCAGGTTCTGGGAGTGGGCACTGACCCTTTTTTCCCAATCCAAGGCAAGTGGAACATGCCAAAAATGCATGGCCTGAGTCAAGACTCCACCGCCTCTCACTAAGCCCTTTCTTCTGCCTCAAAATTTTCCAGCACTGTTTTTGGATGCTAGATGTAGCTGCAGGATCCTGAAGGGGTCTCACAGGTGTTTTATCTAACTACACATTTGCACACATGTACATTTCGCTGCTCACCTTTAGCATTAGAGTGTCTCTAGGTATGGGAGAGGCAAGTGCTGGGCCTGTCCTCACACCCCACCCTGCTCTGATGATGTAGGTAATGCTGCCTGGGAGTAGCAGATGACACTTATATCTCTCAGTGGGACATACCTCTGCTGCTTCCCAGGGCCTAATGCCCACAAAGGAAGGGAGCCCTTTGCCATGGAATCCAACAAAGCTCTGACCCATAGGGTTCCTGGGAGCCAGGACCAAGCAGTGAGGGTCTATGACACAGTCTGCTAGCCAGCCTTTCTGGGACTGATCAGGACATCACATTTTGAGGATCCAGTGATGCTGTGTGATGGAGGAGACACACCTGACTCTTGTGTATGTGGCTCAGCACCCTGTAAATGCACTGTCTTCCTGAAAGAAGGGCCACACTGGAGGAGAGGAGGGCACAGCTGAGGCCAGTTTTCCTAAGACGCCTTGCTATGGTTGGAAGAATCCACCCTGCTTCCAGCTGCCCGCATGCATCCAGCTCCCATCACACCTACTCACCTGCCCCTGCCACTCAGCGACATTCACCAGCACAATGCTCTCAGGGAGCTGCTCATCTGAGACCAAGATCTGGTTCAGCTGATCATAAACAGACTTTCGAGGCACCTGTGACAGAATCACCACAAAGGTTAACCCCAGTTGGCCACCTTGACACTGCCCAGGGCTGAAGACCTGGCAGAACTCTTGAGTGAGAAGCCTCCAAGTGGGATGGCTCCCAAGGGCCTCACCTGGGTGCTATGCCATGAGTCTGGAGAGCTCTCACTGTCCAGGCTGCTGGCACGGCCACCCTGTCCCTTTGAGCTCTGCCGGTCCTTCACAGAGGTGCTGCGGGGACGCCACAACTGCTTGCTCTCTGCCTTGCTGTGAAGGAGAAGCAGGAGAGGCAAAATGGTTGAGGAAATCTCATCTCCACCAACCCCTACTCAGTTCAGGGAGCCAGAGTGAGCTTGTTCAGCCCTGGGAGGGGGCACAGACCTTACCTGGGGGATACGGCACTGGGGAGCTCGGCTTTGGTCCCAGGGCCCAGCTGGGCCAGTCTGTCCACACTGCACTCCCTCATGGCAGCCTCTGTGGGGGCCAGCCGGGAACATGGCTCCTCTGCCGCCAGCTCCTGAGGGTCACACAGAGTCACTTCACACACACTGCTCTCCTTGCTCCAACAGGGAGCACCCATGGGTGCCCACCATCATGAGAAGCCTAGTGGCCCTCCTGGAGAGCCGAGGCTGAAGGGTCCTGCAGACCCTAACAATTCCTCCAACTCTTGCTGCTCTCCAGCACAATCTACTTGTCTTCCCAGCCCTGCTCCCAGCCTGGTGGGCACACCTAGCACTCCAGAAAGCAAGCTGGGGTTTGAGAGAGCTCCACATCCCACAGCCTGGACTCACCACTGCAGGGACCTCCGTTCCTGGCTCTTCCTGTGTTCGTTGTGCTCCTGGCTTCCGCTTGTCTGCCTCACCCTGGGGGACAGGGAGTGGGGTCAGAGGAGGATGGAGCACTCTGTGCAGGGCAGCTGCCAGTGACCCATGGCTGGCCTCACAGAACACAAGCTCCCACAGAGGAGTCAGGCATCTCTGGGACCGGCCCCAGAGGATGCCCCCCATCGCTACCTGTCTGCCTGCGCTGGGAAAAAGAGGAGGAAAGAAGGAAAGGAGCAGCCCCAGGTAGGTGCTGCCAGGAGCTGTGGTCTCAGAGTTCAGGCACTGTGGGGGTGCTGGGCTAGCTGGGGAGGGAAAGGGGCAAGAGGTGGTGGTGGTGGTGGTGGTGGTGTAACTCACAGGGCTGCCCGACTCTTGATCCTGCCCTTTCTGGCTGTGCAGACTGCCGATCTCAGTCTGGGAACCAGAATGAGAGACTCCCTCAAAGAAACGCCTGCAGAGAAACAGACAGACGAACGGACGGACAGACAGACAGACGGGAGAGAAAAAGGCAGGAATAAGAGAGGAACAAAGTCACCACGATCCCAGCACAACCCCACCGGCCTGTCCCAAGCACAGAGCTCTGTGGAGAGGTCCTCAGTGGGACACAGGGCCAGACAGCCAAGAGTCTGGGCGATGCACAGCTGAGGAGCAGACCTATCAGCAGTGCCCTCTGTGAGAGGTAGGGTCTCCTGGTGCTTTCTGCCTCAGGTGATCCCCTACCCCTGCACTGCAGGTGAGGAGCTGCCACTTTGCTCCATCTTATTGGTATATGGTCTCTAGCAACACCACAACTCCAGCGTGCCACCAAACCTCTCTCCCCTTCTGCACCATCATAGCTCCCACAGACTTCTGCTGCCTTCTCTTCTGCTTCCTCTTTTCCAGATAATTGCTCCTTGCCTTTTCCCCGCTGCTGCACACTTCCAGCTGCAGCGTTCACCTTCCCTTTCTACCTTCCCCTTTCCCAAGGCTCTGAAAATCTCGGTATTGCACAAAGAATGACATCTCAGGTAGCACGGAGTTTGCAAAGTTCTTAAGTACTTAAATTTGCCAAGTTCTTAAATTTGCCAAGTTCTCAGCCTCTGAGCTGATGTTTTGTTACAGTTGCATAGTGCAGCTCCAAGGTCCTGTTTTCAAGTCACCATAGTTAACACATGAACTCTCTTGAGGAAGCCAGGACAGTCTCTGTCACAACAGTGTGAGCTTCTAGCTTTGCTTACCCTTTTTCCACACATTATTTATTTGCCAAGGGCCCCTTTTACAGCCTGTGGGCTATTCAAAAACCAGTCTTTAAGAAACAAGTGGGGTCTATCACTTGATCTCACTTGCCAAATTTTCCAGAACCTTTACAGCAACCACAGTCCACCTGCAATGTGAGACTTTGCTGCAGGAGATCAGAGCTAGATTCCCTCTAAGCTTTGTGTATCTGCTCATTAACTCCCAGGGAATGTTTCTCCTGATGTGCCGAGTGTGCACGTGGGGCTATGAGGTTGCAGATTTCCAGGGATGGCCACTGAGGCATAAGATATAGAGAAGTTCTTCTGTTAGCACTCTATCAGAGTTTTTTTCCATTGTTTTCTACTTTTCTCATCAGGATTTACCTGCAGCTTTCTGCAGGATACCTCCAGACCTCTGAACATACTGCCTGCTCCTTTTATTTTCCTTTAAGCATACTTCCTTATTTGTATATAGCACACTGTACTGCCAGGCACAACAGTGTTTGTCAGGTTTTACTGCTCCTGAAAGGACATTACACCTCTGTAAATAAATGATGGCTCCCACAGAGAGAAGCTCTTCAGCAGCAGTGTTTATACTCTGATTGGGAAAAGTCAAAGCTTGATTTTCCCTTCACTGGCTCTGTGACGTTGCTTCAGGTTTAGAGTCACAACAGTTCCCTGGTGGGGCATTTTCTCCAGGCCACACTGGTATAAATTACATCTCCTTTTACTAACATATTTATTCTCTCTCTTCCTCTCCATTCTCTGCTACAAAATCTCAGGCATTGTCACCACTCTGTACAGTCAATTATTCTACACTTGCCTTTTCCCAGCCAGAAATTCAATCTATGCAGACTATACTAGTAACTTAAGAGTCAAACCAGAAAAACATGTAAGTTTTCTAATAGATCACCCCTCAATCAGAATCTCTTCCATACTCCTAGATACTGCCAGAAGTAATCCCACGGAATGTGACACACCCTTGGTGCCACTGGCATCACAAAGAGATATCTTCATTCTCTCCTTTTTCTTAGACACTCGATGTGTCTAGATTGTATTATACTTCCTGTGGCTTTCAATACTCCATTTAAATCAGGCTGTCTCCCCCTTCCCCATGAAAGCTGTGCTTGTTTGTGCCCTCTCTCACTTGCAATTCAGAAGCTTTCATCCCTTGAGGACATCACATTAAGCACAGAGCTCTTCTGCAATTTCCTTTTCTGCAGTTTAAAGGCTCTCCTCCTACAGGCGAGATTGAGCCCATGTCTCAGCACTCTGAGATTTAGGTAAAACCCTTCTGCACAGCCTCCTTCTGTTCTAAATTAATTTAGCCCCCCTTGTCCCATCCATTTTTCCAGTCACCTATGAAGACATTTGCTCCTTCACCTTTGACCTTCAATCAACATGCCTGACTTGAGGTCCTGCCTAACAGCCTCAGCTGCAGCTCCAGTTCTGCCGCAGTGCAGGAGCAAACTGATGCTGTGTGGCCTCCCTGGCTGATTAAAAGGATCAGCTCCCAGCATCACTGGCCCAAGCCAGGGCACCAGCCACTTCCCACTGTTAAGGACAGCACACCATTAGGGCCCTTGCTTTTGTAAACAGAGATGTTTACGGTGCCTAGCAAGGCTGTCTATGACAAGAAATCCAACATGAGAGTCACCTCAAATTTACAGCCAGGGCTGTAATTTACCCCCTGAGAAGGCTACGTTGCACTTGGGAACCAGAAAAGCACATGAAACACCTTGGCAGATAGCTTCCACATCTCCTTAGAAGAAATACAGACCCAGAATTCTATGAAGTATTCCCTTGTGAATTCAAGGGATACACACTCAGCACTGCCAGAAACTGAGGCACCAGGGACCAAACCAAGCCATAGTGAACAGTATGAAGAACAGATCAGAGGCCAATAGATTCTCATTCCAGAAACAACATCGAACACCCCAGGAAGACTGTAATGGTGGGCACCAGCCCAAACCAGCATTCACTCTGGAGTGCTGTTCCAGTGACCAGATGTTCGCAAGCAGGCACTTGCAGAACCAGGGTAGAGGTCTTATATGTAAATACACTCAATAGACTTTTCTCAGAGTTTCACATAGTCCATATACACAAACTACCACCTGACCACAGAAAGACCTTCCTTCTTCTCCCACAGCACCTCTGTCTCCTTTGATGAGAGACTATGTGAAGCTCCTTTCGGAGGCCAAGTAGATCACTTAAGCAGCTTGTCCTTATGCTTGCTGTCTCCTGCACATTGACTTGTGGGTTTGTGGAAAACACAACTTCTATTATGTTCCTCTTTTTCCCCCAAGTGGCCCATGAGTTCCAGAATCCAGCAGATTTAACTTCAGTTTGCCTATGGCAAACCATGACTGCTACTTCTGCTAAGTACCAGTACAGTGGGATACCAACCAAATTTTATATATGTGTGTGTATGTATATATATACACACATACTTTTACACAGCAGGGGGGTTGGCACTAATGATCTTTCAGGTCTCTTCCAACCCAGGCCATTCTATGATCCTGTGCTCCTATACATAATAAATCTATAGAAACAACAATGCCAAGTGAGCTTGGCTTGACTACAAGAGACCCGGTGCACTATGACACAGTCAGGTAGAAAGGCAATAAAAGACAGCTTTTTCACAAAAAGACAGCACAAAAGCACAAGAGCCATGAGCAGAGAGGTGAGGGGAGCACAGATTACATGGGAGCAAAGCTCAGTTTCCCTGCATGATCTACTGGAGACCCCTGTGCTAAATCAGCAGTTCTTGGCAGAGCAAGTTACCAGTGCCTGGGGAATGGGGTGAGGAACAGCACTGCTATCACATCTCCATACAGAGTGGGAACATAGCATGCACATCTCACAAGGACTGGTCCAAGCACTCAAAGTGCTCAGAAGACATGCATGCTTCAATGCAGACAGCACAGAGAACACCAGGATTGTTGGCAGAAAGATATGAGAGCTGGGGGCAGCCAGGGCTTGGATCAAGTAGGACTCTACCAGCAGATCAGTGTCAGATGCTGGGCTGGCAGACAAATGCAACTAAATGCGAAGGAAGTCAGATTTAACAGGCAGTTTTGAGTGAGAAGCCAGTGGTGCCAATAGAAGACAGAAATGGGAGTGGAGACAAGACAATGCCTGCATTAGCCCAAGCAACAGAAAGGTGTTGGAGAGCATTTCTCCAGGTCCCATAGGATGTTCTGTTGGCCAGGGGCTCCCTGCAACCCTTACCTCAGGGTGGGCTTGGGTGTGCTGTGCACACTTTCATTGTCCTCAATCTCTGGGCCGCTGTCACTGTTGTTGCACTCTTCCAGGCTATCATAGAGCAAGCCCAGGTCTTCTTCCACCTCCTGGGTCTGGTCTACAGGGTCAGAGTCCAGGACCTGTGGGAACAAGCCCAGAGAGCAGAGAAGAAACATGGCATGTATGTACAAGCTGCCCGTCAGTCATGAGGCACACCATGGCACTGCTCCCACCTCAGGGAGGCAAATCCAGGCTGTGGAAGAATCCAGTGGCATTGTCATTGGGCCAAAGGAGGGTGCCATGAGCATGACATCCATAGGAGTCTCAGACACCCATCACACTTACTGGCAGTTAGGACAGCTGGGAGGGCCTTCACTGGCTGTGCTGCATGCTTAGCCTGGGCTGTCAGCCAAGAGCAGCCATCCACAGACTGATGTTAGCCTGCAGTCAGTCTAACTGGACAAGATTGCCCCCGCAATGCCAGCTCCTGGTGCAGTCAGTGCATGACAGCACTCTTCTTCCCTGGGCGCCTCCTCCCAACAGGAAGGTGCTTTTTGATTTGAACACAAGGCTCAGAGCTGCCTTCTTGAGGCAGAAGGGTTTGGAAAAACCACATCCTAGTCTCTGCCATGTCTCACACCACCTTTGGCATATTCCTAAGCTCATGAGCCTTGTGCTCTCAGTGAGTGGGACTGACACCTACACATCTGGAGAAAACATTGCCAGATGAGGAAGCTTTCCTGCCTCTTACCTCTTCTGTCACTTTGAACCTCTTCAGCAAAGCCACAAATTTCTGCTTGAAGTTTGGTTGCTAAAACAAAAGAAAGGAAGAAAAAAAATCAGCAAAACTATCAAACCATGTTCCAACCTGACTAACATACAGGCCACAGTTTTCTTCTCTAACATGCTGTCCAGAGGTCCAAGGTCGGCTATGACTGCTCTCTCTCTTTAAATTTTTTGTTGGACTTGGACCATCTGTGTACTCCACAAGAAGACACTATCTGGGCAGGAGGAAGGATGCAAGGACTCATACTTTCTCTGCTACAGGCTGGAATAGCACTTCATTTAAATCCTGCCTCTCCCCAGACCACCTGGTTAAGCAATACTGCCTTCGAGCAAGAAAAGATGGGAAACAAACTGAGGAAAAAGGTGGCCAGGGATTTTCAGGGCTGAAGTCAACAGGGATGAGAAGTTTGGAGAGCAAGGGTCTGGCAGAGCAGTTCCTGCCTTCTGCAGACATGCAGAGGAGCTGCTAATTGTTCAGCTTTCCTTGTGCCTACCTTCCCCTTCCTTAAGAAGGGGACAGCAGCAAGTCAAAACTATTGCACACATATCACCACTGACACAAAGCCAGGCTGAACACAGTACACACCACGAACTGGGATACAGCTCTGAACAACAAGCTAGCTCATTAATGGCAAGAGTTTTGCTCCTTCTCAGAGCCAAGAGCTCTCTCCCCTGCTCTGTACCAGTGCCAACATCCCCTCTTCCCAACACCCCTCACTGCCTTCAGAGAGGGGAGAAAGTGAATCCCTTCCATCCCTTTGATCATGTTGTAAATGCTGATGTTACTCTGGCCATTGATGTGGTTCGGCTCATTTTCCTCCTGGCTTTCTTGGTTTTCCTCAACTCATCCTCTTCATCAAATAGATCCTGCAGGCAAAAAGTCACAGTACATTAGAACAACCAAGTTCATGGAACAGCACCTCCTAAAAGTCTCCCAACCTTTTGCTCTCCATTTTGTAAAGTTTTGATCCACTCTGCTCCTAATGTTTCTCATTTCTGCTACCTCTCTCTATGGAGCTCCTTCTCTCTCCTTAGCACTGCTCCTCTTCAGACCTTCTTTCCCAGCACTTCTGTCCCCAGGCCCCTCCAGAGAAGAATGTATCAGCAAGATTAAGAAGAGACACAGACCCATGTGTTTTTCTCCTGCTCTGCCCTCTCCAGAGTTAGCTCAGAGAACAAAGCAAATGAATCACAAAAAAACCCATTTTTTCAAGGGATCAGCCTTAACAATACACACAACTCCCAGGGACATGGGTCCCTGATGTATTAACCCAGCACAATGGGACAGGTAACCTGGAGGACCCTTGTGAAAGACTGAAATTATAATGGTTAATGACTTGAACGAATGGCCATTTGCAAAAGCAGCAGAGGTGTGCTTTACTTAAGTCCAGCAAACTGAAGGGAAGGAGGAGAATTTTTGGATGTGTGGTGGAGAAGCCTCTGACCTGCATAAGAACAGCCTAGGTGCAGAGGGGTGAGTACCCATCACCAGAGATTGACTATGACAAACCAACCTTAGTTTAGCAACAAGCTGGGTTTTGAGCCAGATAAAGGAAGAGGCCACAAGAAGCAGATCCTGCTGGGTGGGATAATGCTTTTCATCTGGCCAATATCCTCCCTTACACAACTGGCTCAGGTGTAAAACTTCCTCCTCCATGCCCCCCTCCCTTAGGCCTGAAGGTATTTATCCTCTCTGATGGGCCATAAATGGCTCAACAACACTGAAGTGAGAGCTCTCATGCCTCAGAAGATGCCAAACTATTGAAGACATCCACCAAGCATTCCCAGACTAATTTCTTAGGCTTTTCACCTGAGGACTGCACCTAATCCACAGTGTTGCACCAGATCCACAGTGTTACATCAGACAGTGTAGAAGTCCCCACTCCAGGGGACTTACCTGGGCATTCCCACCTAAACCTGAATGAGTATTAACCATTGAACTCTCTGTTCCAGGTGCTTCCTTGGTCTAGACTGTGACCATCACTTTGACCAAGCAACTATCAAGTCTGAATCTACGGGTGGTGGTATCTTTATCTACTCTTACTCTTTCTTCTCCTCTTTTTCTTTCTTTTCCTTATATAATTTCTTAAGTGATATCCTTCTACTTTTATACTGTTGTAATACTATAGGTAATAACCAAAATGGCTACATACTTCCTTTCCATTACAACTATATATTTATAAACACTGGTCATCCAGTATTGCTTGACTCTAATCTACCCCAAGAACCTCAGTTACCCTCAGATCCTAACAACCCTGAACAGGGGTTTGTCCCTGCACTTTATCAGGACACTACCACAAGGCTTTCCACGGCCCTGAACACAGGCACCACAACAAGAGCACAGCAAACAGCAGTGACACAGCTCATCTCAGGGCTGGGATAGGTCTGCCACCTCTGACCGTCTTCAGACCTACTTCATGCTAAAATCCCTGTTCTCTCTCAGGCAGTGAGGAGTCTCTGACCTGTTATCACAGGGAGAAAGGAGAAAATCATGGTGCAAGATGGAGAGAGCTCAGCAGGGGTTTTCTGCTGCAGATCAGACAGATGGATGAGATCATCTCCAGAGACAGATGGATGAGATCTATGGCTCTACAAAGTCCCCTGCCTCACCATGGACTTGACAGCAGCCCACTGCTGTCAAAGTTCTTTTTGCTATCAGGTATTACGGCTCTCAGCCCTCTGAAACAATGCCAAATGTTTACAAGGGGTTGAGAAAGCTCAGGGTGATCACGAACCTCAATGCCTTACTCTTACCCCAGAAACACAACCAGGACATAAGGCATCTTGCCAGGCCTCCCTTACCTGACCCTGCACAGCATCATCACTGGCTTCCTGCTCTGAGGAGAAGCTGTCATCCTCTTCTTCAGAGTAGTTATCAATGTCTGGGGAGCGATCTGAAAGCAGACAGTGCAAATGCCCCAGCTAAGCATGATGCCTGTCATGGCTTCCAGTGAAAGGACTGGCATTGCTGGCAGCACTGGGGGACACACTCTGTTACCCGTGCCCCAAACATTTGCCTGCAGGTGTGAGCACTAAACACACCTGAAGCTTTGATTTTAGGACCTGAGGGGACATTCCCGTCCTCATGGTCAATGGGCTGACTGGACAGAGAGTAGATGCTGATTTCAGCCACTCGAATGTTCACATCCTTCATGTTGCTGTGGAGGCCCAAGAGTTGACCACCATCCGTCGGGTGCTGCATGACCTAGACAGACAGACAAATTCCCTGATAGGGTGACACAATGGCAGCTAGCAGCCCACCCTCTCTGTATTACAGCCAGCCAACATGCCAGAACACTCACAGCAATGAGAGCCTGCCTGCCTGCCAGCCCAGCTCCCTGCCCAGTGCTGGCACAGGAAGGCCATGTGGGACTCCCCTCCGTTCCCAGCACCCTATACCTCAGCCATGTTAATGATTCCCACTGCCAGTGTCTTGTAGCCCAGGATGGTGCGGTTCTTGTATCTCTTCCTCCGCTGCAGCATGATCTGTAGCTTGTTGCCATCTCTCTTGAGGAAGTGTGGGTACTGGGGTAGGGAAGCACACAGAAGATTGCAGCATGAGGGCAAAGCTCAGCATGACACACAGGTAGAAAACTCTTCCTTAATGCTGATGTACAGCAGGCTCTGACCTGCTGAGCTTTGATGTGCCCTTCAAAGGCCACCTGCACCTCTCCATCATCCTCCAAATCCCAACGCCCAGCAAAACAATCCCTGGAGCAATGGAGCAGCTAGCCAACCACAGCAGACCCCTCCACAGAGGCTGTGCTTTTCACACTTAGCCCTACTGCTGTGCTTGCTGAAAAATGCCAGGTAAGGGAGCCCAGGGCACGAGGCAGTACCAGGTACCTGCAGTGAGAAGGTCAGCTCCAGCTCGGTCTCCATCAGGCCCCCAGGTGGGAGGACGTATTCATTTGACCTCAGGACTCGCTTTGAACCCTGTAACAAGATCAGCAGTCACACACTGAGCTTGACCACAGACTCCACTGCATCACACACACAAGACAACGGTGTTCACAGTCCACAAGGGAAGAGAGAATGCCCTGACTCTGTTCTGTTCCACCTTGCAGAGCCACCTTTCACATGCCTATCAACACCTTGCAAAAGCCTGCAGTATCCCCTGAGCTGTCAGAGACCCTTCTCCTTGCCCACCTGCCAAGGAGCACCTGCTCTTCACAAGCTTGCTGTGCTTAACTCTCTGCACCTGGCGTGCCAGTCCCATGCTGTGGAGGGACACTCCTGGAGCCAGGGGGAGCCATGCAGGGCAAAGGAAAGGATCGAACACGCTGCCTGGCCAGGAAAGGGACAGGTCCAGAAGACTTCTCTCCCCTGAGCAGACAGGCCCAGCACAGATACCTGCCTAAGAACAGCTACTAGGATGGCCCTGCTAGGACCTAGTCAGAATGTCCAGGAGAACAGGGGTCCACCCCTGCTTGCTCAGCTTGTGTCTCAGATAACTCTCCTAGTCTTTTCCTCAGGCAACAGTCTTTATCTCTTTACATATAGAAATAGCTTTTACCAGAAGGGCAGGAACAGAGGCACTCTAATTATGTTCCCATTCCAACTCTTTGCTTCAACTCTGCCCTATATCTATGTCTTGGATTCTGATAAAGACACTGAATGACGTCGGGGCAGAAAAATGTTGTCTGGATGTACCAGGCCCTCTTGGCTGCAGAGTGGCACAATCCACAGATCCTCCCAAAAGCTGCCTGCCATGCTGTTCCCAGAGACCGTGCCAGAAGCAAGATTTTCCTGCAAAAGGTCTTCCTAAAACGGAAGAGAAGAGGTGGAGCTCATCCCCTTCACCATCTGTGAGCCTTCCTGGCCAAGAACACACTGACCCTTCCTGAACTCTTCTCTGATAACAGATGATAGGCAGTCACAATGACAGTGACTATTTACTTTAGCACATTTACCATTTGCTCTTTGTTGCAGAGAGATTATCCACCAGATTCATTCTTTCATCAAAACACAAGTAGAAGTGCAATTACCCTTCCTGAAGATGATATTTCTGAGGAAAGACTTATGGCAAAGAAAAGGTGAGGATATCCTGAGTGGTGTGTCCAGGAAGTGATGGTTTCATAAACATTGCTGTCCTGTGCCTTAATGTCATTTACCATGGAAGTTACATGCCCAGCCTCAATCCTAGGGGAATCCAATATCAGTGAAATGCCAGTGCACATCTGTGTGGCACTGCAAGGACTGGGACAAAGGCTGCTTCATTGTCACAGTGCAGGGACAAGGACATAGAAATACTGAGGATTCTCCATCCTCTGAGAGATTCAAACCTCAGCTGGACATGGCACGAGCACCTGATGTAGCTCTGCTGTTTTGTAACTTGAGTAATGTCAGGCAAGACCAATTTCCATGCAGAACAGTTGAGTATCCCTATGAGTACTACAGTAAACTTAATATCAGACTGTTACAGTGAAAATCATGGCTGACAAAGAGTGTCAAAGAAAAGAAAAGCAATAGGGACAAGTGGTGGTCACAGGTTTTTGCTGCCTAAGCATTGAAAACACACAGAAGCTTTCACTACAATACACAGGTACATAATGCCCAGGTCTGGTTTGCAAGGTACAATCCCAAATTTCAGGTGTAAATCTGTCCTGATAAGTCTGGTTTATAAGATGGTTGAGGCTAGAACAGCATACCACATTTGGAAAATGAGAGAGAACTAATGTAAATACTGGACTAGTCAGACAGCAAAATACTAACCAGAATTCAAGCTGAAGGTGCATTTTGGGAGAGAATAGCCCAATAATGTAATAAACAAATTTAGGGTTTAGCTAGGATTGCTCAGGCAGGAGAGAAAAATACTACAAGTGGTCACAAAGTGATAAAAAACAAAGTATGAGTGAGGCATAAAAAAAAAACCCTCTGCATAGTAAGAAAGACCAAAAACCCCAAATTCCTTCAGGGAGCAGGATTGGGGCAGCAGAGGCAGGGCTGCCTGGAAGACACAAACAACCTTTTTAGCCTGGCCTATTCCATAGCACACACTCTTGTCTGCTATGTAGTGACTGCCAATATCATCCCTCTACAGCAGCACCAAGGCTTGAACCTGAGTCACCAGCTGTATCCTGCAGGCAGATGCAGAAAGATCTGCCTCCACAGCACTTGCCACAGGAGCTGAAAGTTCTGGGAGTGATGGGGCTGGTTTTCTTCTTTCTTTGACTGATTGTTTCCTCTATTCATGGCTCAAGACAGGGTGTTTGTGAACTAAGTCTCTCTGCTGAGAGGGAACACTGTGTTTCCCTTCATGCCATCATCAGCTGCAATACCAACACAGGTATCTGCAGCTTTATGGAGCTGAGCCAGCACATCCAAATCTCAGTGCCATGCTGAACAACACACAGAAGGAAATGCTCTATGACGTCTCCAGTCTGTTAAAACAAATAATGAGGGATAAAGGTTTAAAAACCACTCAAGTGAAGGAGAGCAAATGCCCTTTTTCACAGTAGTTCAGGCGTTATCTCACCCAAATCCACGAAAAATTATTATTATTCAAATCACCTCTGGGAAATGGGTAAGTTCTGTAGACACTGAAAGTTCCCCTTGACAGTGGTATATTCAGATGAAGGAACAGGTAGCAGCACATGGCACCCTTGGAAGCTGTCTTTTAAGACCACATGGGCACTGTGAGAAGGAGATCAGGAGTTCTGGACAGGCTTACATTGTCCTTTGACTCATGCACATTTTTTAAGCAGACTGTCTCCAGCACTGAAGCTATTGCCTGGGTGGCAGCCCCATTCAGGCAGGGTCAGAGCTTTATTTCCATGCAATCTGCCCTTCAGAGCAGCAACTTCCTGACCCTAACAGAACTACAACTGAAATGAGAGAAATATAGCTCTCCTTTCCCAACTGCCTCTTTTGGCATTTGTAGGTCCTTTATAAATAATATGCACCAATATATAAAAGATGGAATGCTCACTGGAAAGCCTTCAAACAGTTTCTTACTAGTGTGACTCATCTGTTACCTAGGAGAGGAGCAGGAAGAATGGATCCATCTGAGGCCACTCTGTAGGCATGCTGCACTGAAGCTGCCTACAGCTTCCATCTGCCTTCCAGCAGTCCCAAACTCTGCCAAGGAGGCTGGTCAGGCAGGTGGAAGAAGCCTGGAGAGGCACACAAACTCAGCCCACTCTCACAAGGAATGCTGAGTCAAGGGGTAATGTGGGCAAAAGCATCCTCCATGTTTTCTTTAGCTCTGCAGGGAGCCTACACCAGTATGCAGCCACAGCTATACGGCTATGCAGAGAGGAAAGTGACCATGTTTAAATTAAATCCCTGAATGCAGCCTCCATTCACTGACAGGACAAGGAGCCCTGCAGCAAGGAGGAGGCCCTGTGGCTTCAAACTGCTGAGGCCTATTAATTTCTTTTGCCATCAGGGTGCAAGATTGGCCTCTGGCAGGGATAGGAGTGGTCTGTTTGAAAGAGCTGGAGTTCCATTGTGCAGTCTTTCACAGTCCAACATTTGCAGCATATGAGGGCTGTACCTGAGGACATGCACACTCAGCACATGTCAGCTCCAGCATAAGCAGGGCTGCACAGGAACCCAAGGTTCCCCAGTGCAGAGAAGCACATTCAGCTTGGGCTGATTGTGCAGGAGAGAAGTCAGGGATCACCCCAGCCCTCCCAGTCAAGTAATAGCCACAGTCCCCAGCTGGCTGCCAGCCCCCAGTCTTGTGCTGCTGTCAGCTGTGGCCCAGCCTTGATTGCTTCCACATTTCCAAGGGCCAGGCAGGCAGCTCTCTGCTGCTCAGGCTGTTTCCTTGCTAAAGCCTCCACCAAAGGGGCACAGATCTCAGGGATTCCAGGGCTTTCAGCTCTCCTGAATGACACCATATACACAGTGATGGAAAGGCCAGCAAAGTGGGACACTGACTAATAGTGTGTAGCCCACAGCCTCCTGCTACTGTCCTCACTTTCTGCCCCAGGTTTCATACATTTTGCTTTCAGTTTCTGCTGTGCAAGTGAATCAGGTCTGCCATGAAGGCAAACTCCAGCTCCCAGAGCTCCACTAATACTGCAGCTTCCAGTATTAATCCAGGATTTAGATCCTAATGCGTGTGGCACAAAGAGCTCTGTGGGAGCACAAAGCTGCTGAGCTGCTGACCCATGGTGCTTTCAACGGGATCAGCTGCTTTCGTGCCAGCTGACAAGAACGAAGGAAGGACACCAGCACCCTAGCTGGGTCAGGGAAGCTGTGGCCAGGACAGCATACTCAAGATGCATTTTGTTTTCATTCTGTCCTTTGGCAGGTGGAAAGGATGTGCCTGCACCCCCAGGAGCCGACCTCTGCACCACCAGCTGCAGAGAGGGTGGCGGGATCTCATATATCAGGATGGTGCCAATTTCCCTTGGTGACAAAGATCCTCTCCCCTCCCTTCTGCCTGGTTCATGGTAAAGGCACCAGGTCTAGAAAAAATGCACAGGGAAAGGGAAGGGATTTTAGAGGCAATTGTGAGACCAGACAGGGTACAAATGTCAGCAGAACGTTATGCACAGAGACATGATCCCTTGCACACCCTTCACTCCCCAGTGAGTGATTTGGATGGAAGGCACTGCTGGAAATCATCCAGCACCAACCCTCTCTTAAAGCACAGGGAACAGTGGGATGACAAACTCCAAACAGCAGTTTGAGAGGAGGGCCTTGGCAGAGGTAGGCAGGAAGGCATGACGGATTCTGTCCCAGTGTCTAACCACATTCACAATACAAGCCAGCATCAAGTATCTTGCTGCTGTCCCTGGGGCATCACTCTCACCTGCCTGAGAGCCAAAAATCTCCCTGAGCATGCTGAGACAAAGGGGTTGGTTGGCAGTAGGCAAAGGACATGCAGACCAACACTTCACAGAGGGCACAAGGATGGGCTTGGCTTGCTGCCATCAGGCAGCAGCGAGGAGCCTACCTGAATCTTCACAGCGATAAGCACAGAGCTCAGCTCTTTGTCCAGCTCTTTCAGCACCGTGAGTTTCTTCAGGCGCAGACTGCAGAGCCTGTAAGACAGAGAGAATGGGACACATTCAGGCACCACCATCCCTGGGGCCCTGCCACATGGTACCCAGTGCTCAGAAGGCAGCCTGGATGCTTGGCCCAGTCACAGGCACAAGCTTGGCCTAGGAACGCTGGCATTCACGCGCCACGGAGACAGCCCATTGGGGAAAAACAGAAAGAAGGAAAATTAACAGAGCTAAAGCAGGCTTAAGGGATTAGCATGCAACAGGAAGTCCAACAGCAGGCCATGTGGTAAAGAGATCCCTTCCCAAACAGGGCTGTTGCCAGCTCTGCTTAAATCTACCTTGGCCACAGCACTGTTTATTTATAAACCAAAGCACTTAAATCCACTCTTATCCTGGACTTAGTTAAGGCAAATGTTCCTGTGCAGACATTACAACTCAGCTTTCCTCTTGCACGGTACCGCACAGAACTGACTTGGGAAGCAGCCCCACAGGAGGCTTCATACAGCTTCAGCCACCCTGACAAGCTCAAATCCTGGAGACTCAGCATGGTAAGTGGCACTTCCAGGAAAAATCTAGGAAGGATCCTAAGGCTAAAGTGAGGAGCGCTCGTTTTGCTGCTTGAAGGAATAGCGCCCGTGAGACAGCCAGCCACTCTGATCTCCTGCCCAGGAGTCTGCAGCAGGACTCCCTTGGAGACTACTTGCAAAGAATTCTGTGTCAGGAAGCAAAGCCAGTCATGGCTTTACCAGCAGAAAGAGCACGCTGATGTTTTGCAAGTTAGCCTCTGTGCTCCACAGCAGCACTGTTGCAGACTCTGGTTCCCAGGAGTTCAGTGGATATCAGCATGCTGGACCTGAGAGTCAGGCCATCCTGTCTGGAGAAGAGATTTGGCCACTACCAAATACCTTTCTGTCTGACACACTGTGCTCTCTGAAGGCCTGCTTTATTTATTTTTAAAGGAAAAAACCTGCTCTTTCTATGCTGATATCCAGCAGCAGTCGGAACAATCTCAGAGATGAAATGACAGTAAAAAGGGAAGGACAGACCCAAACTGCAGGATAGGCTTAGGGCTTAGCAAGCACTGACCTCCTACCATGTCCCCGTCCTCGCTTCAAAAAAAATTTTAGCTTGTGCAGAAGGTCTCCTGGACTGTGACTGCAACCCTGCTGCTCTGCCCTTCATATTCTGGTCCCTCCTGGTGGAGACCAGAAGTCAGGAAGCTGGGTGTGCAGGGAAGCTCTGCCCACTTGTTTGCCCGATGACTGCATTCTTTCAGCCAAAACCCAGAGCACACACCCTAACCTTTTGTACTCTGTGCACCCCAGCACTACAATAAGTGGTCCCATCTCTATCCAACCTTCCCCTCTGAACCTGTTTGTAGGAAGGATAAACCTTTATTACCTGAGGTAGGTTTCTTCCTCTCCAGAAATACTTAGGCATGGTTAGGGGTAAGCTGCAGAGAGCATGGCCAAAGACAGAGGCACCTCTCAGGTGGGGGGGACTGAGCTCTCACCAGAAACAGGGGTACAGCAACTCTGTCAGATGTACTAAAGGAAAACTTGCAAAGAGGCTAAGCTTAGATAACAACCACCACTACCCAGTGCTAATTGTAACTGTTGCTAGACAAGCCACAGAGAGAAATGAGCCTGGAACATGTAAGACAAGGACAGTATATCTACTCAAATTTTCCCTGCAGCACTAATTTAGTCACAATAGTTATCTGCATGGAAAAGTTATCCATTAAAGATTAAAACTTACATAAGGCTATTCAGTCTTAATTGGAGGATGAGTAAAGGTTGTAATTCTACCTGGCAGTTGTTCTTGCTGTAGAAACACACCCCTTATCCAAAACTAATTCACTCATTAGCTCTTCATGCTCCTCTCGGAGACATTACCTGGTATTTTTTCCAGGGGAAGAATGAATGCCTACTGGTCAGCTCTGCCCACTTGGGCAGCTCTTTCATCTCTGATACGGCACTCTTCTCTTTCTATCCCTCTCCAGCTTTCAAGATCTGTTTTACACAGTGAGAGATGCTGTCTCTGGTCCTTTCCGTAACACATGCTAGAAGGTGGTTCCCCTCTTCCACCCCCTTCTCTTCCTCCTTGCAGTACTCAAAGATATAGCTTGCACCCTTGCAGCTCCAACCCTTCTCAAAAGAGCGCTTTCTAAAACACCACAACCCTTCCCACAGGGATTGACACGCATGTTCTAGAGTCTGAATGTACCTGCAGCACAAGAGCACACAATTTTTAAACAGCTTGGCTGTCCCTGATGATCCTCTTTTGATTTGTTACTTAACCAACCCCTGCATCACCCAGATTTACATCAGTGCTGAGTGTTCAGTACCAGTATACGGCAGCAGAGGGTCTCACACTAATCTCTGCAGACACCTAGAGGACAGGATCGATCCACAGTGATCAGATGTTGCTCTGAACATTTCAGCCAAATCCCACAGCGACTACCCCATGGTTTTGTCCAGAACTTATCACAGTGTGATCCCTGAAAATCACTTTTTGGTAGACAAATTATAAATCTGAGTTTACTTACTCCTATAATTAACCAGAACAAGTAGTAACTGCTCTTGAGCTATGGAACTGCTGCAGGGACCTCTGCTATACTGAGCTGTGGTAAATATGACTGTGTAACATTCTGATAGCAACAATGACTGACAGTAACAAGGAAAATGAGCTCCAACAGGGCAGTCTGACAGCCTCCTGGAACTTCAGTACTCCTACACTCCTCTACTGGTCATTTACTGGTGAGAGGTACCCACTGTTCCCTGTTATTATCTTAAAAAATGCTGCCTTCTTTCCTTCACTAAAGGATGAATTTGAAGCTTTTGCTCTGAAGTTTGATTAAAACATTTGCAATGCTTTCACCAAGCTGGCCTATAGTTATCTTGAAAAGGAAAGCTCTTATAACATGCACCAAGTGAAATTCAGTGCCACCAGCAGAGCACTGCCTCCAGCAGTTGTTTGCAAAAGCATCCAATCAAGAGGTCACAGAGGACACACAGTGCCTTATTTCTGTTAAGGAAGCTTCCCTGTCTGACCATCCAGGAGCACAGGTAACTAGTAATTCTAACTGATTGAATATTTCTTCTCTAAAGCATAGGTACCCTGCCCTGCTGATGTGAAGAATCCCCATTCTTTCCAAACATTGTTGCTGCCTGACATAAGCCAGAAATATACCAGGAGTCTATAGAGATGTTAGCTCATTTCTCCTCTTCCCTGGGGTGCTGCATGTGCCAAGGCTACTAATCCTGCTCCCTGTGCACTTATGCTTGCTAAGAGCGGTTCTGCTTCTATTGCTTTTTCCTGGCTTTCCACAGTGTCCTTGCAGGCTGTCCTTGCAGGTAGGAGGACAAAACATCTGCAAAAAGAACTAGATTTGGGTAATATAAAATAATATCAGTTAAATCAGTCTGTGTTTTACTTGAAATGTGCATCATACAGGTGATATTCTCCATCAGAGAATCACAGAATTGTTAAGGTTGGAATAAACCTCTAAGATCATCAAATCAAACCATTAACAGAGCACCATCATGTTCAGCACTAACATTGCAAGCCATGTACACATGTCTCATCCACTAGTTTTCTGAATACTTTCAGGGATGGTGATTCCACCACTTGATTCCACCACTTCTCCACCCTTGCAGTGCAGAACTTTTTCCCAATATCCAATCTAAACCAACTCCGGAGTAACTTGAGGCCATTTCTTCTTGTCCTGTCACTTGTTACCTGGGAAAACAGACCAACCCCTAACTCAGTACAATCTCCTTTCACAGAGTTCTAGAGAGCAATAAGATCACCCTGAGTCTCCTCTTCTCCAAGCCAAACAGCCCCAGGTCACTCAAACCACTCGTCATAAACTTAATTCTCTAGACCCTTCACCAACTCCAGACAGACTCCAGCACCTCAGTGTCTTTTGTTGAGTAAGGGGCGCAAAACCAAAGAATATTCAACGTGGAGCTTCAAATCATCAGGCAGAGGTGTGAGACCCTCTGAGTTCAAGGAGTCACATCCTTTTAAGATGATGTTATCTGCCATTAGAAGGATCAGTTCATACCTATGAACATTACCCATTGTGGCAATAGAGATTGGGTCCCACACTGTCTCTACAGTATGTCCTCTGCACATGGAACATGGACTGTTACAGGATGTCCCAGGATAAAGAGGCAGCTTTCTCCAATGTTGTGCTGCTGCTGCCAGTGATTTACTACAGGCTGGTCTTCACAATGGAACTGAATCAAGCTGAGTGGAATAATATGTGACTGGTTTGTGGTGCAGTCACAATTTCTGCATTATCATTCTTCGTGTACATGCATTATCTTTACTTCATGTGCATCAAGATTGAAAGGATTTGTATAATTTGGGAGCCCAAGAGAAGGAGCAGACATCATTTCATTGCTTTAAAAATCTTGTTCCCCTCTCTGGGGCCCGTGCAACAAGTTCTGTGTTTTCATTACTGGTTGCCTCTGTCAGAGGCTTAGTCAATTCCCCTAACCCACGAAATCACAGCAAATGAAATCCTATGATTCTGAAAAATCCTCATATCTGCTTTTTTTGTAACCAGATATGGGAGCTTAATTATGGCCTCTATTCTTCCTGAGTCTATCAGTCACTACATCCCTTCCTCAAATCCTGAACATTTTAATAGAGCTGAAGTCTGGCCAGAGCTGCACTGTGTCCCCATTTTCTGACAGAGCGATACATAGATTTATAAGATCTGTTTTACAAGCATTCTCATCACTATTTGTTATACCAAATCATGTATGTATTATCCAAGAACCAATTCAGTCAATTTTATATTTTTATTGCAGTGCAGTAAGTGTCAAAATTCTCTGCAGATTCGATGGACCTAATCCTCTACCTCCTGGAGACCACAGCAAAAAGACATTAAAGCATTTTCTTATCTACTTTTTCTTTTCTTTTCAATAACAGTAGTTTTTTGCTTTCCTTTTCACTGAAGGGGTAACATAAAGCATTATGCAACAATTTCCTGCTTGGGCACTACTCCTTGCATAGCTTCTTCCTTGAAGAAAATGAAAGCATTCCCCAAGTTAAAAAAATTAATATTGTTTTGAAAAGCAAAAAGGTTTTCTGCTGCTCTGTGCCACTAAACTAGGTCACAGGTGATGCCCTCTATATACGAACAGAACTAATCAAATCTTCTTAAGAGCAAGTACAACAGTCCTCCTCATTCTGGAGGAAGTCTTCAAATATCATTTGTAAGTTTACCACCCTCTTACCTATATAAATGTACATGTATAAAAATATGCTTTTAGATTTTTTTTTTCAAAAGTGTATGTAAACATTATTATAAGCAAGCACTTGCCCAAAGAAAATCTCATCCAAATAATAAAGCAGTGTTTCAGCTCATGCGCAACATCTGGAGAATCTGCTCTTGGCGTGGTGCCCACTGCAGCTGGAACAAGCCAGGGGAAAAGCCCAGTGTGCATCCAGAGCCACTGCCCAACCCTGCTCCGTGCCCCAGCCTCAGAACCAGTCCCTATCCCCAGGTTAAGGGTCAAGTCCATGAAATGCTCTCTTTTTCTGCTGATAGCCTGGGCTGCTCAGTGCTTGGCTTACCAATCATTCGTGAGTGGCAGCTCATTCTCTGGACAAGATTGTTTCTCTGGACACTTGCATTGATTTTTCCAAGTGGTAGCAACCAGGGACCTTGGGTTTTCCTGTAGTTTCCATGCCACCTACAAATGATAGAACACATCCACCTTTCCCAGCACTGGCCCTCTGTGCATCCTTGTCCAACACTGCCCTTACTAGATGCACAGATGTGGACTGAGCCTTCAATAGCGCCAGTTTAGATGCTCTTAAGTATTTTTCTTGACTTTAACAGCTCAGATTTCCCTTCAAGGTGATATTAACTCTGAGACTGGGCTTCTGGAAAGATGACAGAATTTCCATAGGGCTCACAAGGTGCGGGATGCTCCCGATGCTCCTGTACCCCTGCCAACCGCTGGAGTAGCACCTATTCCCAAAACTTGCTCCCGCTAGAGGGCAGAAGGCAGCCGGCCAGGACCACAAACCCGGGACACTGGGATGTTCGCATGGAGTAGCTTGTAAAAGCAAATCTGATCAGAAGGGTACCCATCCACAGAGCTCACCTCAGATAGTGGCCAAAGCAGGTGCCAAGGGAAGAGCACACAAATGTGCCAGTGGAGAGACAGCACTCAAAATGTACTACAGCTTCCTCACAGCAAGATCCTCCCTGAGCCCCAAGTGATACGTCTCCATGAGACACCACTGATGCTTGCAGAGGGGAGGAGAGACCTACTCCATTTTCAGCAACCAAGTCCCTGTTGCCAGCAAACAGAGCAATGAACTGGGACAGCAGCAGGTTCATCAGGCTCTGCAGATCAGGCATCAGGACAGGTAGATGTGCCAATTACAGATGGACTGGGAGGAAAGCCAGCGTCAGCCTGCTTTGAGAGCTTCCCCAAGGGAAAGAGAGACAGAGGACTCAGGGCTTGCTAGCGCACTCTTGCTACTCCGCCCTCCAGCCCCTGCAACTGCTGCAGCCTGGGACAGGCAAGTAAAGCAAGCTGCATCGAAGAGGTGTAACACAGCAGGATGCAAAGGCCAAAAAACATGACAGCATGACCCTCCTGAGGTCACCAAGACCTAGGGCAGAGACACCAAATACCTGCTGTGTCTCAGGTCCCTCAGCCAAGCTATGCAGGGTGGTGTGTAGCACAACAGCCCTGGTGCCAACCAGCATTCCCTCTCCTTGACATAAAAGACATTCTGGCTAGTCTGCATCCTGGCTGACAGCAGCTTGCTACCAGTAGCACATGTCTGCCCTGCTGCTGGATCCAGAGCAGGGTTCTGTTACTGCAAATTGCAGGAGGTCTGACTTATCCCAATTCCCAACTGACATTCACAACGGAAATCCTAAAGCACAAAGCATAGAAGACAAAATCTCCCCAAGTTGTTATGTCCCTTCATTTCCTATGAAGCACTTCACAGCTTACAGCTCTGCCTGCCTCAAGAAATCCAGCCTGATTTCACACATGACTATTCCTCCCCTCCATGATCCCATCTCCTTCCAAGTGCCCCTAGACCAAACCCCAGCCCAGTACTCAGACATCCTGGAAAATCAGATTACACCCTCCTTGATTTTGTCTTTCAGGGTTTTTTAATAGCAAAGGTTTCTTATCCTCACAGCAACAACTTGGCTGCTCTACAGGGGAGGAGAATAGGCAAAGTCATGCTGGGGAGGGTAAAGAATAACAGTATCAGTAGGATATACATTACCAAGAGCAAGGTATCATCAAGCAATTCATTCTCAGTCAGGAGGCAAGCGGGAAGAAAACAGTGCCCTGCCAGCAGATACATCCACCTTCCCTTGTCTTCCTGGCTGTCTTCTCGAAGCTGCCTAAAGTTTTCCTCACAGCCTTGTGTCCTGGTTAGCATTTCCCTCCTGGAATGGCCATTCAAGATAGACAGCAGTCACTGAAAAGAGGCCAGTGCAGTGCATTAAATGGGACCTCAGCATCACTGTACTGAATTGGAGCACCTCATTTTTTTCATTTTCCTATTCCCATGGAAGGGAAAATGCACACCCATCAGCCCCTGCTGTTCTCATCTGACCAGGCAAGGCCATTCTTAACTGCATCAAACATCACCATCTCACTGTGCATACACATTTATTGGACATGCCCGGCTTCAATCAGCCCTTGGAAGAGTGCCTAACTCCTTATTCTCCGGGCAGATGATCTCTGGTTTGATCAGCACCCAGCTGCTCTATTAAACACTCTGAAGCAGCTTTCCCACACGCTGCAGGGACCACACATGGCTCTGCCCAGGGGCTCTGACTGCCACCCAGAGGCCTCCCAGGAACCACCACAAGCTGGTAGCGCTCCTCTGTGCCCAGAGATGCATTTCATTGTACTGCAATACCACTGAGACAGCACACAGCCACTCTCAACAGAGGCACAGGAACAGGGCAGGTCATGTCCCAAAAAGACACAACAGTCAGGACAAGGCACAGCAGGCATTCCAGGCTGGGTCAGGTGCACCAGTGAGATAAGGGGGTTCAGAGAAAGGACCAGGAAATCGACACTATGCGTGTCTCAGCCAGCAGCAGTAGCTACAAGTGATCACCAGCAATAGCCATCAGAGCTTCTTGCCACCGTTGTGAAAGCAGTCAGGTGTAAGGGAAGAAAGCGCAGACAGGTACCGTATTGACTGATTTTGTCTGGAAGATTTAAGATTCACTCAGCATTAGAGAAGAGATTGGATTTATCAAAGAGAATATAGAAATCTTTCTAAATACCTAACGAGATGTACAAAATCATCCTCTTCCTCAGGGTTTTCAATACTGGTACCTAACGTGTAGCCAAACTGCAGCCAAAACCTGGAGCAGCCACTGTTTCCTTCACAGGAAGGTTATAACAGCTTATGCTTTAGAAACATGCTTGCAGAAGGAGGTCAGCCAACACACATTACTGAGCGTGCACCAGCCCCACGCCCAGGGAGTCACACGAGGAGCGGCAGATGGACCAGCAGGAGTGCTGTGCTCAGGGTGCAGAGCACCTCTCTTTCCTAAAAGCTGCATTTATTACAAGGAAATTACAACTGTTTTTGTGCTGCCAAAATGTTACCATGCTAGCAAGGCACACCAAAGACTTGAACTACACATAACATTGCATTTCCAATGAAAAAATGGTTATTTGGGACAGGAGCTAATATCAAGATCCCTCTGCTTGTTTGCTGCCCATGGCATAGTGAGGCTCTTCCAAGCAGGAGGGAGCCAATGCAGAGGTCATGAGATCCCAAACCAGGACAGAGCAAGCCTGGCTGCAATAGAAATACAGATCTCAGACAAATGTTTGGCCAAGGCCATATAGAAACATTCCCTTTTCTCCAGTACCCCCACAAAGCATGGACAGCAGTGACACTCTCAAACCAGCAAAGATCTCTGGGGTTCCCCCTCTGGTTAGGCTTGCAGCTGACAGCTCCAGAGTATGTGTGCTCTCCTTCTCGAGCCTGCTGAGCCATCCTCTGACGTTTGGCCATGCCTCCTCACATGGACAAGTGTATGCCAGCATCTCTGCAAGCAACTTGTTTCTAAGCACAACAAATGGTGCTTTCTCAAACCAATTCAAATACAATAGTGGAAGCCAGTCAAAGATAAGCCTGTATTATGAAATGCTGCCTTCCTGTTCCCAGGCAGATTTCTTTAAGAGCAACTATCCTTTACAGGCTCCATAGCTACAGACAGCTCCAGAGTTTAAGACTTAGTAACACTGGCAGCCTCAAAAACAAGTGGACTACCCTGGCCTACTACCTGCTCGTGTTGCAGATTTGTGTCTAGGAAAAGTGTGGGACATTGTAGGCAGCAGACAGAGAGATGGCCAGCACCAACATCCAACCTAAATGCCACCTCCCCACTTGAGGACTGCTTCCTCCTGATCCTCCCTGCTGCAGACTTAGAGCTCCCAAGAGTTTTGCCAGCCTGGAGTGCAGATCACACACAAGACATACACTCTTCCCACCCTGATCTCAGGGGACATTCCTGCTAATGTGGTTAGTCCCACTGTAGGAGGAAAGAGCAGCCTACACAGAACCTCAAACTCCCAAACAGGATGAGCACAGCCTGTCAGCATTGGCAGGGCTATTCCAGCTTCCCCTCACTAGCAAGTCTCCTCTCTCCAGACAGAATTCAATATAGAGCTCTGCCCAGCAGAGTTGTTTCCTGACAACAGGTTTATAAACCTCTCCATTGCACCGGTCTCTTAAACCACTTATCTAGACCAGTGAGGCCACTGTGCCAACCACACACAACAAACCCTTGCCTGAAAAGTGGGGAAGCTACGAAAGGGCAGTTGTTAAAATCATGGAAGAGCAATCAGTCTGTATATTCAGTGACAAAAAACAAGATCAGAGGATGGGGTGAAAAACCTGAGATCTGTCTAGAAAGACACTTGGCTACTCCAACCCGTCACTAACACAGACATGCCTGAGTCATCCCACACTCTACAGCAAGGAACTGCAGCTTACCTGGGGCTACAGAGCAGCTTTCCTTTTAGCACAGATGTACCTGCAAATGCTCCAATGTGCACTGCTTCTCCTCACTAGACAGCTTCAAAAATAGCCCCTCCTGGCAGAGACGTCCGTCTTGAAACACTACTGCAATATAAAGCTTCTGGGCTGTTTCTACACAACTATGCATGCTTTCCTGAGGCAGGGATGCCACACTACCCATGCAACTGGAGTGGAAATGACAAGGCAGTACACATTGTTATGGCTCACACTAAATTCCCTAGCTCAGGAATAAAATGGTATTTACCAGAAAATCCCAGTAACAGAATTTTGCTTTTTGTCCTGGTCCACTGACCCTGTAACATCAGGCTCTCTGGGAGCAGGCATCAAAAAGCATGAACCAGCTATGCTGCAAAAATCAATGAGTCCAGGGAGCAGCCTGAGCTCCAGTGGACCGCAGCAGAGGCAATTTCCCCTCAGGGGCCTCTCCAGGCAAAGCATGCAGGCAGCTGCTGTCCACAGTCATTCCTGCTCACTGGCACCACAGTATTTCCAAGCAGGTTGCCAGGCTGTCCAGCAGACTGTCCCTACTGTCCAAGGTGCTGCAGCTTGGGCTCAGCAGTGTCAGACAGGCTGGCAGGGCCCTTGGGGCCCCAGTAAGCAGCACACAGACTGAACAGATGACACCACATGCACCTCCAACTTCCCACTTCCAGACGCTGTCCCAGTGGAACAGGACATTCTTTCCAAGGATCATTGTGCCCGTTCACCTTCTCAGCAAGCCGCAAGCACAGCCAGGAGCTATCACAGCACACATTTCACCTAGCAAAAGGGTCCACAAATAACCTGGTGTGCCTCCTCACCACATGCTGTGTTACAGCCACACTGGGCAATGGCAGCCATCCGAAGGCACCCTGACTAAGAAAATTCAAATTTAAATTTCTAACGTACTTCAAAAGTTCAACACCCTACCAACCACTTTGTCTCTTTAAAGTACAATTTGTAGCACTCACTGAAGCACCAAAATGCCTACTGAAGACCTTAGGAAATGGAGGGACAGGTGATTTATCATACAATCCTTCCCACCAACCCCACAGGGATCTGTGGCTGAAGTGAAGGATTTCCTGTACAATATGCACACACAAAATCACTTGGTGCAACAGAGGCATTGCTTTATGCCTATTATCTGGGCATATGCTGTACTGTATATGTTCTGATGCAGCATCCTTGTTTTCTCTCTAAGTACTCTGAATTATATACAGGAGCTCATTAAGCATTTCTAAAATGAGCTGTCCTCAGATCTTGTACACAGGCTTCCAGATAAACATTTGCTAGTGCACATACTACCTTGAGACTGGCCCACAGGAAGCTCTGCACCAGCCAACTGAAGCAGGAGAGACAAAAACATGGCTTTTTTGGTTCACTGATCAAACTGTAAAACAAGCCCATAAAAGAAATAAAATCTAGTTCCAGCCCAGAATAATACTGAAAAGTTTTTAGAACAGCCATGAGGGGACAGCTTTGAATCTGACTCTATCTAGATAAACGGTGGTTAATAAGGGCAGGAAATAAGACTGCAAGTAACTACAAAATTGCAGCCAGTTACAGTTTTTAACAGAACAAAAGTCAAGGGAAAGCAACATCAGAGAAGGAAACTAAAAGCCCAGGATCTGGATATACCAAAAGGGTACCACTTAAAGCAAAAACTTAGCTCAGAAATATCTGACAGTTCCTTAATAGAAATGCTGCTTGCAGCTATAAACAGGCTGCCAGTTCAAAGGAGAGGTGAATGCACTCCTCAGGATAATCATATACAGAGAAGAGGCAGAGAAAGCTGTTCCCCGGGGAAGGCAGGTACCAAAGCACAGGGTCTTTTGTTAGCACAAATCCTTGGATGCAATCACCCTACTCCTCCCCCACACGAAAGATCAATCAGAGACTGTCAAGAGTGTTCAAAAGAGCCTATTAAGCTTGCACTGGGTGCTCACAAAGAAGAGGCCTGTGCATCCAGGGAATCCCTTTACTGCACACACTTTGGCTCCCTATCATGTTTAGCTGGGAGAAAACAAGTAGGGAGAAGGAAAACAATGCACAGAGCAATGAGGAATACTAGGCAAGTGCCTTGCTATCTCAAATTCATGGAGCTGGGAGCTTTCTAGAGAGAACACAGTGCTGGTTTGTTACTGCAGAAAGGGCAGACACAGTAAGACGCAGCTCAGTGGGAGCTTCCAGGAACAATGTGTTTCAAAGGTGGGGTGGGAGATAAAACTTCATTGTCCCAAGTCAGGATTTGGGTTTACCTGGCGGGACAGAAACAGCCTGCTGTCAAAGCAAAGCAAAAGTGCATCAAGCTGACCTCCAACTATACCCATATTGCAAACAATATCCTGAGGAATAAGAGACAAGACAACAATTACCTTTTCCCAGTACCTCCTCAGTCTGACAATGAGCAAACAAATAAACTATTCCAGGAGAGGACAACATCTATGGAAGAAAGTGACTGCATGGAAGCCACCAGTTGGCCCCAGCACTGTAAGGCAGCCTCCCCCATCCCAGCAGACACACTGGTCCCACACTTCCCACTCAGAATCTGCCACCAAGCTAGTGAGCACACAAGTGCTGGCCCCAAGAGCTGGCCTTTAGTGTCCCTTGCACTCTGTTCCAGCTCCAACACAGGCTGTCATGCTTCCTGCCATGCTGGAAGGAGGTGGACAGCAACATTCACGTGATCCTGTCAGGTTTATTTCCAGCTGCAGTAGGGCAGCACCACATTGCGATTAGGGTAGTGCTACCAGCAGGATTTCAGGATGTGTCAGGCAGAAAAGGAGAACAGACTGCTGACAGAAGTCACCCACATGCAGGATATTTGTTCATGCAAGCCAATTGCAGGAAGAGTTGAGAAAGTTATTACCATTATTTCTACATTTGCCTGCTTAATCTTGTTGTCCTAGTTACCACATCCCTGGTGACTAAGGCAACCAGTCTTGGCAAGTAAGATGCAGAATGCAATGAGACGTAATACAAATATTTAAGATGACTCTCAAAGAGCAAAAGCATAAATAAGTAAAAGCAATTCTGTGCCACCAGCATCGCTCCCAGTCTCCCTTCATCTACTACATTTCTCATCACCTCCAAAGGAGTTTGAGAGTGGATACTCAGGTGTGTTTGTGGTGTACCCAGGACACCCAAGGTGAGCTGCAAACCCAATCCAAATGCGCCAGAGCTCCCCAACACACTCCCCCTTCACAGTGAGTTAATTGTACAGACACTAACATGTACAGTCCTGTGCCCAGACTGAAAATCAGAACTTGTATTACCATTCAATAAACAGCTCTTCTTTATCCATGTATGGTCTCTGCAGCATGCAGGCTGCAGGTTCAAAATGCCCTGGAGCATTTCACACAGGCATTTCAAGGCTTCTCCATCTAGAAACTGAGTAACATGACACTCCTGCGGTTTCTGAGATCACTGTCAGCTCTGCAACAATCCCAGTCGTGAGCACATATTTGCTTCTCTGTTATTTTTATCACAGACATACTATTACCAGAACATCTCAGGCTCAAGGCTGTGTAAAGTTAAGTCAAAAGTACCTTTAAGTGAGCCACTTAGACAATATAAAGGCACTTCTGGTGTCCACAGTCCAGAACCTCCAACTCCAAACTCCTATGATCATGATCAAATGCATATCAAGCCCAAATTATAAGCAACTCTTGCTGCCATAGAACTCCATGTAGCATTTCACTAAGCTTATCTTCTCCCCACTTGCTACTAAACTTCTCATAAATGAGACAGAACTACACTTTTTATATTTTAATCAAGATACCATTTATGCAGAACCTGTAAGAGCGAAAACAAAAATTAGAACAGCTTTTGATAGACGCTGCATATTTAGCTAGCTCCGAACACTAAGTACACAGTAGTGCTGGGCACCTTACAAGAAACAAGAAAACAAGACTATTGTGCTGGGATTGGTGATCAGATTCTGAGGAGAAGATGAGAAAATTTCAATCAAGATATGCATATAATAACCCATTATAATAAAATATAATAAAAAGAATGTGTTTAAAGTATGATTTAAAAGAAAAATAATTTTATCCTACTCCAACCCTTAATTATCCTGCATTAGAGCTCTTGTAGCATTTAATTAATTAGGCTGCTTACCTATTAAAAGCTAGCCACATAAAACAGGAGGTTTCATTTTCTCCCTTTCACATTTTCACACCCAAAGAGACCATCACTCAGGACCTCGTAGGCACCCTCATGAGAAGGTGTGGATCTTCAAGAAGAAAATTTGCAAGTATGGGGAGCCAACAGTGCTGAATACTGAGCTCACAGGAGTGAAAGGGATGGTTCTGCACAGGCTGCACGTTCCAGGGCGTGGGATGGATTTCCAGCTAGGAAACATCAGGCTCTGAATTACCTCATAAGCTTAGAAAATTCTGCCTTCCAAGGGCCTTGCTCAAGGCCTTGTCTGAACTACATCCCACTCAAATGAACTTCAGAGGAATGATCTCCCTCGAAGCCAGCACTGCTTTAAAGCCATGTTTCTGCTGAAGTTATCAGTATTTTTTTACTTAAAATGAAAACAGCATAGGGTTTTCAAATCAGTCTGACCAAATACAATGAGGCCAGGACATAACAATTTTACTTTTGAACTTCAACTATGGCAGGAATAAGCAAGCAAAGGTAACAGGGCGGCTGCAGAAAGGCAGAGGCTCTCATTCATGTGACCCAGCTGGAGGGAAGGCAGGTAGGCACCATGCTGCAGCCATCAGCTCTCTGCCCCCACCTCTTCAGAGGTTGCTTTGCTTGTCCAGCAGGCAAACTGCCCCAAGGCCCAGCCTCCAGTCTCCCTTCTCCAAAGTGGAAGGAATATCAAAGCTAATTTGGAAGCCAGAAACCAGGCAGGGGATTGATTAAACCTATGCAAGTTGCCACAGCAACTCCACAAATCCATGTCACCGGAGACCACCACACTCAGAAAACTCTGAGAACAAAGCCCTTTTAGCACCTGGATGACTGCCACTTACTCTGTTTTCTGGCAACAGGATTGCAAGCCTAACTAAGATCAGCCCAGCTCAATCTTATGAATGGAAAATCTCCAAGGAACATCAGAACAGCTGGCATGTTCGGTGCAGGTTCAGCATCCAGCAAAGCCAAGCTGTGAAGGTACTGTAAGGCAGATCACTGGAATGCCATTGTGATTGATTCTCCACAAGTTCTTCCATTTGAGGGAATGACACTTTGGAGATCTACATTTGTGAGCAGTAGAGTAGCACACATGGTATGCAGAACAAATTGTTCTCTGTTAAAAAGTAGCCTGAGTTGCTCCAGCACAAAAAATAAAAAGAGACCTACCTGAGTGGGTAATCCTCAGAACTACTTTATAAAGGCTAACAATAATTTTGAGCACAGCAGCCTTCCAGCATTTTCCAAAATCAAAGAAATAAAACTGAGAAATTTCCCTTTTTTTCTTGTTTATATCCTCTCTTAAAACCTGAACTCAAGTACCTGATATTAAACAACCGACTTAAGACTCAATCAGGCAACCCTGCAATCCCTCTGGCTCACAGCATTAGCAAGGGTTAGCAGGCTTAATGCAATTGCTCTTGTCAGCCCTCTGACTGCTTGTAACCACCATAGAGAAAGATCAAATTACTCCAACAACTGTAGAGATAACCTGAAACAAGAGATTAATCCACCACTCACATTTCTGCCAGTGTGGCTTTTTCCTCCCTCTGGAATATCCTGATTGGACAGCAAATCCAGCCTCACTTTTGGTGATGCTGTGGGATGCCAAACCTCTCCAAATGAATATATGTGAAACATAAACCCCAAACGTGCACATGTATCATGGACAGAGAAAACCTAACATCTATGGTTTAACTCTTCCTGCAAGAAAAGAGATTTTACCCAGCAATGTGAATAGCTACGAAATATGAAGGAAAAATCCAGAAGATACAGGTGACAACCAAACTCTCAGGACAGAGACTGGGCACATGACTATGAGAAGCTTCTGCATCAGTTACAGCCGCTTCTGCTTCCAAGTTTGGTGGCTACATAAAGCACAGGGTACCTGTCCCGGGGTCTCCATGAACAGGCTTTGTGTGCACACCTGTGTATGAACCAGCTCTCCACCTTCCCAGATTAATGCTTCTTACTCCTCAGAAGGCAGGCTGAGCCAATCTCCCACACACTTGTATTATCAGCTCAAAGAGCTGCTCACAGATCCTGAAGCACTGAGTTTCAGACTCAAGGTCAGTTACCCCCTCTTTAAAAAGCAAGGTTTAAAGGGAAGACTTCAGTCATAGAACAAAGAGTGTGAAGGTATTTGTTATCTCTTTCTGGCACTTGTTTCTTCAGTTTGCATTACTTTTGATAAAGCTGGTATCTGAGCCCTACTGATAATCTATCCAGTACACACCCCTGACTGAGAGCTGCACTCCTGATGAAATTGTCTCTAGCACAAGATTTCAAAGCCCTGTGAACATCCCTGCTACTCATTTGCTGAATGATGTTTACTTGGAGCCCCAGATGCTACCACGGCAATTCAGGCTTAAAACACCTCTGTGCATAAGAAGTTTTGTAATAACTTCAAACACAATGAGAAAGGATGATTTCTTACACCTGCACACACTGTAGGAATGTCCTTGGGAATCCCTTTAATTTAGTACAACTTCACTGTGCTTTGGTACTTTTCTTTTGGAAGATCCTTTTNNTTTTTTTTTTTTTAATTCAGTTAGAGACATACCTCCATCTCTGCCGAGAATTTTCTTGAAGCAATCACCTGGAAAATGTGCCAGGGAAGAGAACACTTGATAATATCCCCCATCAGAACTGGTGCTCAGTGAGAAATACCTTATTCTACTCAGTCATCCATGTAAATCACTGTTAATTGAAACCAGCACAAAACAAAATGTAAAAAGCCACATTATCAAAGGAAATATATTAATCAAAGGAAAAAAAAATTGTGAAGAAAAAGAGGAGAGTTTAATGTGTTTACACTAGCACTAAGTCAGAACAAAGCTTTCCTTTTACCACTGCCTTCTTCCCAGAGACAAAACAGCATGGCTCCATTTTACAGACCTTATGCTACAGGCTGTGCCCATCAGAGCGCACACAAGGGGAGCATCGAGCAGACAGATGATATCTGGGGTGACCTCTCTGCCCATAGCCAGCTTCCCTCAGGAGTCCTACGGGAGCCTTGACAGCTCCCTGCCAGGCTGATTTTCAGGCCCTTGTCAGATTTGTGCTCACAGAAATCAAGCAACACCTCACTTCTCCATAAACACGGACAATTCCTCTCAGAGGGTGCAGGCAGAGAAGCTGGAGAAGTAATCCCCACTGCCAGAGCCCAATCCTGTATTTTTCACTCTCTGTGATTCCTGAGAGCCACTCTGTGTTTGCGCACATGATGCATTGACTCAGCCTGTTCATCCAGCAAAGAATGAGCCTAAAACACAATGAATTGTTTCCTTCCAGGCCAGCACTGAGCTAGCTTGTCACATAATCAGGCATGTGCTGGAACTAGTGCCAGTACAGAGCTGTGAGGCTGAACTGCCAATTTGTGCCATTCCAGGTGTCCCTGCTGAGCGTAAGAAGAGAGGAACTGGAACTGGGCCTGAGAAAGGAATAAAGCTCTCCCACCTTCTTTCAAAACAGCCCAATCAATGCATGAATCACCCACAGGAAACACTTGTAATGACAACCATACATATCACCCTGTACCCCAGCAGAAAGGCATGCAGCTCAGGGAGGCTTCCAGTCAAGATAAGACAACAGCTCTTAACCACTTTGGGGCGCCTGATACCTTTCTCTCCCTCAGCACATCACAGTTCCTGAAGCAGCTTCCCGGATGTAGTATTGTTGCTTTATTTGAGTACTTTTATTTTGTCCTGTGTTGAATCCTGCACCCTACTGCACAGATTTCTACTGACAGCGCTGGCTGTGTTGTGTTGAGAGCTCACACAACAGCTTTGGGTCATGCATCCCAGCTGCCTGAACTACAGCCCATGAAAGGTGCCATACAAATCATGCTCTTTGGGAAAAAAACCCAACAAGTTGATATTTGAAAAGACATTTATGAGAAAGCCATTCTGTGTCAGCATCTAATATGTAAGCCTCTAAACCTCAGCATATAAGACTTCCTTCCCATTGGGGTTTTTTTACATATTTTTTTTTTTAAGATTAGGAGGGACGCAAGTCTTTTATATCTGTCTGGCTTGACCTGTAGAGCATGGACAAAAAACATATTTGCTCAGGCAAAAAAGAAATGGCAACACACCAAAAACCCGCTGAGAAATGGTCCATCTTTTATCAGCAAGCAACAAAACTTGGGCTGGTGTCAAGCCATCCCTGAAATTTACCCCCCATTCTGTGATGTATGTCCACAGAACAAAAAAGGCAACACAGCTGAAAAAGTGCCTCAGATTTTAGATGTAACTCTTTGTAACACATACAAAGCAGCAGCCTGATTCCAGGAGTAATTCCTCCAGCAACACAGTGTCCAATATGCATTCACTGAAGCTGAATTCAACATTGAACAACTTCAAAGTCATTATTGCATTAAACAGCAACAAAATCTTTACCCTTAAAAAGTTATAACTTTCTGGAGAGCTCTGATTCCCATTCTGAACTGACACACAGCTAGGGAGTGACATGATGTTCTTCAGAAGTGGGTACAATTATCACAGAATCACAGACTGGTTGGGGTTGGAAAAGACCTTAAATATCATCTCATTCCAACTCCTCTGCCACGAGCAGACACACCTTCCCCAACCCAGAGCAAGTTGCTCAAAGCCCCATCCAGCTTGGCCTTGAACACTTCCAGGGACAAGGGATCCACAACTTCTCTGGGCAACCCCTGCCAGGGCCTGTTCACCCTCATAGTGAACAAATTTGAGTTTTGACAAATTTGAGAACTTCAGGTTGTCCTATACAGAATCAGGAATTGGACTTCATGATCCTCATGGATCCCTTCCAGCTCAGGGAATTCTCTGATATCTGAACTGCAAAGATCTTAACACACTCCCCTAACACCTGAAGCATGTGAACCAACTATCTCACTGAGGGACAGCAGAGCATCTGTAGGATTTGCTCCACACCACAGTCAGACAGACTTTCAGGCAACTTCCAGAAGGGGTGCAGATAGCTTTTCTTTTCTCCATATGCCCAGGGAAGAAGCAACTATGGGGAAGTGCCTTGAGAAAACTTGTCTTTTCTAAGAAATAACATTTATAACTACCTAGCCCTCCAGAAGCCTCTCTAGTCAGAGATTGTTATTTTAGTAGTTACTTCACAGACAGTCTGCATGCTTCTTCCAGTCTCTTCTGGAAAAAGAGGAGGATGGACAGAGCACTGGAAGATATCCCCTGGCAGGAAGGAGTAAAGATGAGAGATGTTCATCCCCAGCACCACTGCCTGGTATTTCTGCCCACCTACCCACTGACTGACAGCTGCCTTAGAAAATACTGGGAAGCTGGCAGGTTGTCTCCACTCTACCAAAAACACACTAAACCAGATCCATAAAAGAGAAGATGGAAGTCAGCTACCATGGCTGAAGAAATTAAAAGCATAGCCTCCTTCCAGTAGCCACGTTTGGATTTTCATCACACCCTCTTTTTGCTCTCTAGCAACTGCTGCCTCCAGAGAGTCCCAAAAAGGCAGTGCTCTCCTACAAAGAGCACAGCTTCTCAGCATCTGTGTCACATTACTCCACTCTTCTTTGGATTGATGAGAAAACTAACTCAAAAGAGAGAAAACAACTAATACTACCAACTTATCCTCTGCTAGGGATGCCAGCTGCTGGGAGTTGGTGCTGGATTTGCGCTCAAATTCATAATAACCAGTAACCCTAAATGCCATTTCCAGGCAGACTTTCCATCTGAAGTCCCAGGGCACAGCAGTGTATTTCAAACAAAACAGCCTCACCACCTCATGCTTGCTGTAGTTCTCTTGTGTTACTAAACTACTCACACTGCAGATGATTGAGCAAGGCAGCAAGAGGCTGGAAGTCTGCCAACAACCATTGAGAAACAGCTTGAAATGCATCCGGAAGGACAGGGGGAGAGCTCAGCCATAGACCTCACAGTTCAGCTCTCTCAGCTCTGTTATTCTCTGGACCTGTGGCCTCAGGAATTGGCCAGAGTTGGGAGCAGGATTTTACATCCAGTTTTATCACTGGATGCAGCCCAGTAATTCACACATAGATAGATCTGACGCTAATGCATATGCTTTAGGAATATCTCATCCATTTCATCTAGTAGCTGCAGCCATGAACAAACACACAGCTTGTCCTGACAGAAAATTCCTTATTTTATTAGATATCTTCCTTCTGTGAAAAATCTGCACACATCTTCAAAATTAGATCTTTATTCTTAAGGAGAAGAAAGCTGCTAGCCTTGCTATTCAGAGGATAACAATCCTCCATAGCACAACCTCTGCAGGCAAAGTAAAAAGAAAACAAAGTCTGCCTTTAATAACCACAAAGCTTTACAAGAAACCTCCTACTATCACTGCAACAGAAAGCACATGCCAAATTCTGCAAGGGCAGGGAAGACAGACAGACAAGGACAAAAGATCGCTGTGGGCACTAGGGAACTCTAAACACTTTTGTTCTCAGGGATGTCCACAAGGAAGAACAGGATTTTTCCTAGCTCCTAATATCTCAAGGCCTTACATTAGAGAAGAGAAAATAAATCGTATTTAGGATCTATTTGTTGTATTCCTGCATACATACTGCAAGAGAGCTTATCAGGTGCACTTCCCAAGGCAAAGCTGGTATAAATCAGAAGAAAGGAAGCATTCAGCTTAGGTGAATTTGCTCTAAGATTATCTTCCATTGGGGTAATTTAAAGACAGTGAAACAGCTTAGTGAAACTCAGCACAAGCAACAAATCAATGTATTTCAGTCTGTAAATCTTAAGACAACATGTCAAAACCAAACTCAGGGGATCTGAGACTGGCAACGGTTGCACTTTGGCAGCGTCAACTGCAACACAGTACAAGACAAAAAAGCTCTTTTGAATCAGTTGTAGGAAACCTCTAACAATTTCCAAAGCCCAAAAAAATCTCTCTATCTTGTTTCACTGGCATGGTCATTTTACTACCAGGCAGTTGCCACCCCAAGCCATCTGTCATTAGCAGACCCAGTCCATGAGCGGTCTATTCAGGCACTGCATCTCCTCCCAAACATTGCAGGATGTCCATGGATAAAATCAATGTCACCAAGCATAGAACAGACTCCTTCCCCCAACACTCCTTTAACCTAATCCTAAGCATTAAGGCTTAATCCTTACAAATATTTCTATCATAGCTGAAAAGTGGTAAATCTCAAAGCAATACAAAACCTGAAAATATGAAGGGAAGAAAATCAGCAAGTACATGACTGGCTGTTACTAAGCCTCTACTATCTTTTGTATAATGTACATATTGTAGGATATAGCAAAAACTTGAGAACTGTGAGAACCAGGGAAATAACAAGCATATGGAACATGCCTGAATTCCTACAGAGCTGACAGTTGTCACACAATTATACAATTAATGGCACAGTTGCAAAACATCTTCCAGTTCAGTAGGATAGGAGAACAGAAATTCTCCTCCATTTTTGTCCCCTCTCCGTGGACCTGCACCAGAAACACAGAAAACACCAACCTGCAATTCGAATGCTTTAAATGGATTTATTGCTTTTCTAAAAAGTTGAGCACCTCTGTCCCAGGAGAAGGGGGGATGATGAGCAAGAAGCAGAGCCCAGGTATAATGTCCAGGACAAGCATGGTGGTTGTGCCAGGTATTCTGCACAGACACATGCTTTTCAAATACTCTCTATCACTGCCCCTTCACCAGGGACCATTCAGAAGCAGCAAGTGTCACTTGTGACCCCATGAGCATCATACAGGCTGCACATGGAGCTGGCACTCCTAACAGAGTCCACAGGTAGAAGGAGAAGCAGGAAGGACTAACAGTCACACCACCACAGCTCACATTCATAGGCCTTTTGCAGTGCACTTCCAAAGTGTCCTTGACAAGGATGGTATCTTGTCACCAAGGTCCTGTTTTTGTCTTTCAGGTGGGCAGTAGGGAGGGTGTGCACGTGCCCATTCATTTCAGTTACATGTCCAAAGAGCAACAGATGCTCTACAGAACATACATCACTCCTTTTGTGGGGACATTTCCTACTGCAAAGTAAGGGAAGAAGTTGTTCAAAAGTCTTCTTTGAGGCAGCCTGAGATTATCTCTCTCAGCCCCAGGAAGAACCAAGTTACTTCCCCTTCACTGGCTTCATTTCCCATAGTCAACAAGTAAGAACCAGGACCCTCAGAAGATACATCTAGAAATCTCACACTTTCACCAATCAATCTCTTTTTTATTGTCTTCTCTCTTTTTTTCTGTCTTCCTTCCTTCTTTCTAGGAGATCCCCTTTTTTAGCATTTGTTGCTCTACCTACTGAGGAAGTCCCCCCATGTTGCTGTCTGCCTTTAGAGAAACCATATCACATATGAATTCTGCACTCTCAAAACCACTGCACTCTCAAAAACTCAGGGATCCTTTTACAGAGGTATCAACAGCAAATGTTTGTTCTGGATAACAGGAACTGAATTCTGAAATGTCATGTGCTTTACTATACAGTAAAATGTATAATTAGTGCTGGCAAAACACTACATAACTTTACACTTCCTTTTCATAGTCTCCTTTGGAGTGCTGTGATGTCACAAGGAAGATGTTCCGTAATCCCAAGAGCTGAGGCTGTAACCACTATGGGACAGATCTACACTGAACACTGCTAGCCTCAATGGAAAGTTTGTCTGTCCTGAAAACACACCCACTCTAAAGGCAGAGACCATGGAGCTTCCCTCAGACAAATTCTGCCTGGATTTTAAACCTTGATCTATTTAATTGTGCTTTCTTCTCAAAGAGAGTTCCGATATCGTGCACATCTCACAGTCAGGTCTCCTTGAAAAGTCATTTACTCTCACAGTATTAGAAAAAAATTAGGCTGTAATTAAGCACAGTTATTAATCTTTTGTCACTTGGGACCAGAAACCCATTCATATTCATGTCAACAGGAGTGTTTGCTGCTACAATCAGGACTGCACACAAGACAAGTGCCTCTTCATTTCTCGGAAGAGAAAAGAATCTTCTGGGGTCCAAAACCCATTCTGCCTTCTGTTCACAGCTATGTTAAGCTGGGATGTTGACCACTTCTGTCAGCACATCATCAACCATTTTGCATTTCTGCATCTCACCCAAAGAACACCATTCCCTTGTCACAGGCACAAGCTGCCACAATCTACAGCCTGATTTCTTCCCTAATCTCACAGCTCTGCCAGTTACCTAGAGAAGAAATAACTATGACTGCATGGCAGAAATGGTCTTTGGAAAATGCTTTTCAAAATTCTTCATCTCAAGAGCACACAACTATCAGGATCTGCTAAAAGCATCAAACTTCCCCCAAAAGACACTTAGATCTACCAAGGAAGTCATTCCTTACCTAGGCAGATAGACAGGACTCAGATTTTGAGATCTCATGCTCCTTTGACAAACTTCAAGTGCTCAGTGTAGAGCCTCATCACAGTTTGCTCAGGCCAAGGCAAGGGGAGGTTCAATCATATTCCTTACAGGCACCACATCCCTGCCTACAGGGGTGTGAAACCGAGATTTCTCTGTTCTGAGTGGGATCCAAGAGTGTCAGGATTAAAGTATTGCTGTAACTGGATTGCTTCCTGTAGTCCCAAACAATAATCAGGTTAAGAGATTTCCTTTCCCTCCTCTTGGCTAGGCTGTGAGTAGGCAGAGGTTACAAAGCAAGTGGGTGGCTGTTAAACCATTCCTGCTCTAATTGTTTGAGAGAGGTGTTTAGGGTTGTTAATTTTGCCTCCTACTCATTGGTTTAAAGGCACATTTACCTATGCAGGGAGCAAGTGCACCTTGCTGCACAAACCATGAATGAAACAGACTCCTTGAAACCAATCTCTCAACTCTGCATCCTTTCACACCACAAACCCACACAGATGCATCACTGGAGAGAACACAGCTGAAGCAGCTCAGCCTGAAAATGCACCATTCTCTCCCACCCCCTCTCCTGCACTTACATAGGCTTTTTCCAGGCAGCCTTCTCTCCTCATTTTCCCCTCCGGATTCTCAATACCACCCCACTAGAAAAAGACAGCAAACACTGAGGATGGTTGAGTTTCCTCCACAGCATACCCAGCCAGCAAATAGGAGATTGGAAGACAGCCAAGTTCTCCACCACAGAGGACCTACAATCTTCCTTAAACCACAAACTTCTATGAAATACGGTTCTTTGAGGCAGTTGCCCTTGACAAGACAGTATAAAACTGGGAAAATAAATGAGAAGTTGAGAGAACTGGACAGACATTGTATAACCTCCTAGCAGATTCCTGTGTGAGGATACAACTCATTGTCTGTGTTGCTCACAATAGCCAAATATTTGGGAAGGAGTAACAAAAAATAAAAAGTAATTGAGGACAATCCATTCCAAGCAACTGTTGCCCTACCATGTGTACAGGAGAGTTGCAGTGACATAACTACATTTCCTAGACCCTGCTACAGCAAGACTTTATTGTTTTTAGAATGATGCAATTTAGAGTCAAGATCTCTAAGAATGATGCAACTTAGAGTTAAGATCTAGATTCAGGCAGACATAAGATTTCACTGTCACTGCCACTTTTTAACTGTTGAATGAATCACTTCACCTCTGCTTCCCTCTCATCCATGTTTATCCAAACCGTGGAGTAAAACCCCCACAAAACAAGCAACATGTCACTGTAGCACATCATGTAGCATCTACCACAACAGGATGTGAGACTCTGCCATAGCCTCCTGGCATGTCCTGTCACACAAACTGAATTCCAGATAATAAGGACACTGTCAAGAAGCATCTCCTGAGGATGCATTAGGATCTGCCCAAACAGCCTGAACCCTGCCCCAGCATGCACAGCACTCTAACCAGTCACACAGCCATCAGCCTCTCTCACTGCCTCAACCAGGAGCAATGGGAGCAATGTCTTTTCTCAGCAGAGACAGCCCTTAAAATCTCAGCAGAAAGTCCAAATAATTTACACACACTGCTCCCCAACCTCAGTCTACACTTCACCAGCTCCGAAGGTATTCCCATCTGGCAGACTCGACAGCAAGGCACACTCTGCTAGTGCTCTCACTCTCAGATGGTTTCTCTCCACAGTCACCTTATCACATGCAAGAACAAGGCAACACTACGGCATGGAAACGGTTGTGAACAAAGTAGGGAGAACAGGAACATGAGTCATAGCTCTGGCTTCAGGGAGGGAAAGGGCCACTTCAACTAGAAAAGCAAGCAACTTCAGGACCTGAATCTAAGCCTCACTTCAGTGTCCAAACCACAAGGTCATCTTTCTGTTTCATTTTCAAACTTTTACCTGTTTAGAAAAGAGCACATGACCAAATTCATTGCTGATGCGTAACAACCTCCCTAGAAACTTTAGAAAGAGCTTACTAACCAATCCACAGGGCGGTGGTAACATGCTGCAGTGAACTTTTAAAATTATTTTTCCTAGGCAATAAAAAGGGTACACTATATGGGAAACATCCCATCTTTACCTGGTTACTGCTTTACTTAAAATCACTGTGTTAAAACTTCCAGTTGTTCACTGGGGATCTACCCAAAAGCTATCTCAGGACAGACAGGAAATACTGGAAGTCAGCAGCAGCACACTGATCTTCTCCCATTTTAGCCATGATGAAATTAGGCATCAGCAATAGTATGGCTAATGTTGTGTAACTTTCTTTGCAAATGTAACAGATTTTGAAATTTTTTGTCTCCATATGCAGCAGCATTGCTGCACCAGCTGTCCCCAAATCCAAGGCTGCTTTAACAAAAGATGCTGCAGTGTCAGCTTAGCAGAGAGCAGCAGTCAGAGGCACAGCAAGGTGCAAATGAACCACACCTACTCAGAGCCTCCACAGCTGGAGCAGCCTGTCAGGACAGACAGCTGTTGCTGAACAGCTCCCTCACTGTCTCCAGGCTAAAATAAAATGTGTTAATGAAGTAACCACCACAAAGCAGTGATTACAAAAACACCACTTGCAGTCTTTTCTGCAGAAAGGAAAGCACAAGTGCTTAAGACATGGTGACAAGTACCTTTGAACCAAGTGAGAAAGTGCTAATGGGGATGCAGAAGAGACCACATTCTCACACTCAGTTTACTGGGATACACCTCCAAGCCTGCTGTGCCAACGCAGCTAAGCTGGTTAAAGTGGTGAAGTGAGGTCAGTGTCAGGTCACTGATACACACCAGGTCCTTCCATTATCCAGAGTGTCCTGGTAAAAATCTACACACACACTGGCAAAAAGCAATCATGTGCTACACAGCAGCCTCCCTAAAGCGTAGTTAACAATCTTCCTACTAATATTTAATGTAGAGTTCACATTTCATTACAACTTGCTACTCCTGAAGTAGCATGGACGCAAGACTGTCATCCCATCCACTTCCTCTGGTTTTATCCTGAGCTGGCAAGCACCTTGGATCCGAATCCCAGCAGGCTCAGTCAGGAACATTGTACCGGGTTAAGTGGGACAACAGTACAGGGGAGGGATTGAAGTGATACAAGCCCATGGGGTAGTGCCAAACCAGCATGGGCATCCATTTTTGAGGCTTCTTCATAAAATTAAGAAAAAAAAATACATTTAAAAAAAGTTTAATTCTAAAGAGCTGCACAGTTAAGATTCTTTACTCAAAAGAATGATTCTTACCAAAGTGGCAAATTTGTTCTTAGGCCTTTCATCAACACAAGCTGTTAATAACCAGTGCCTGTTCTCTGCTCAGATCCTTGTGGGTGGAGCAGGAGCCTGAAACAAGGCTGACTTTCACAAATCAGTATGGCAACAGATAAAATCACTTCCAAATAATATTAACATTTCAGCAAGATACAGATGAGATGAACACAGTGTAAATGCAGAGCAATGGGAATGTTGTCCTTTTGTCTGACTGGAGGTTAAGGAACATAAGAGGCAAGGGAAAAAAAGCTTGAAATGTCAAGGGACTTGACAAACATCAAGGAAAAATTGAATAAATTATTCATACACACAGCAGGTGAAATCCAAATGGGACATCCAGAGTCTGCTTCTGACAAAGGAGCACACAGGAAAGGAAGGAATACCTGGAACAAGCAGCCTTGAGCATAAGGTATGAGAGAACTGAAAGAAATGTCGACTTATGGAACTGTATTTCAGGGATGCATGTACAAGAAAGTTCAGAAGGTCTAGAAGAAGAAAAAAGCTGATATTCATTAACAGTGAAAAAACCGTAAAAGCCATTAAAAATAACCCAAGCAGATCAGGAATGTAGTTCAGCTGAAAAATACAAGCTATACAAGAAAAAGAAGTGGTCGTTACAGCTTCGCAAGCAATAGTCTTTAAATTATGAGAAAAAAATCAAACTACTTTGAGAAGGGAAAAATTAAGACTTGGATTGAAAGACTGCTCAATTACATGTATGCATGTCAAGACAGAAGCAAGGAAAAAATCGTGAGAACAGTGTCAAAAGTATCAGCAGGCATGTGCAGGGCTTTTGAAGGAAAGGAGCAATGAGAAAAAAAGTGAATGTGTTGATAAGGCAGAAAATAGACTACAAGAAGATAGCTGAAGGAACATGGAGGGAAATGCTAAATACACAGGAGGTCTTCTAAAAGTATATAAATAATGTAAATCTAAATGACATTTATCTAAATATACGGATTCAGAGAAACTACTTGAATTTTTACTGGAAATGAAACAGCAGAAGAATCAATGAGAGGCTTTGCATGAACAGGATCTTCTCCCCTGGTAGAGAAAGCTATTAAAGAACAAGAAAAGAACAGCAGAATCCTTTACCAGGGCGTTACTTATTACACTAACCCTGCTACTATTGCAACAGTCCAACACCTAATTGTTAGCAGTTTTCAGTTTTGGAAAATGGAACTAAAGACTGAGTCCTGAACTGCCTATACTGATAAGAATTTATCACATTTGCAGAAAAACAATTAAAAATACATAGCTGGGCATGGAACATGGACATTTTTTGTTCAGGAAATGGTCCCACATGCACTGGCCTTGGATCTCATGCTACTTAAAATATGTTTCTGAAGAATAAGAAACATGGTAAGAAATGGAACTTTAAAAATCAGGATGAGTATGTAAATAAGGAGAACACAGAACAAAGGACAACAGGAGTTCTAATTTACTAAACAGAATCCCTCACTGAGTTAGACCACGATACAGAGAAAAAGGGCATGAGAGAGGGCAGAATTGTAAAGGAGAGGGCATTGCAACAGGCCAGCAGAAAATGCCAGTGTAACTTTGGTCTGTGTGCACTGGGGCTGAATCACACTGCAGAGCAAGGAGTGGTCTCTAACCACAGGTGCAGTGTGTTCAGGCACCTAAAATATTGCTTCTGTGCTCCCAGTACACTGCAATGAGTAAAGTATCCAAACAAAGCCTCATTTATCTCAGAGACTTCTAGCTACAAGAGCAGTATCACTTGAGCTTGTCTGCTTCCCCAGAGGCAGAGACAAGTTCCTGCTGCCACATCCCACACAGAGGAGTAAGACACTCTCACTTCTTGTTTCCCAAAACAGTATTCATCAGCTTTGATGTAGTTAAAAAAAACCCAAAACAAACCAAAACAGAAGCACAGCTTCCCCACCAGCTGGGATGCTGAAGGCTTGGACCAGACAATAACACAAGGTATTTGGAAAATAACTGTCCATATGCTCACCTGGCATGCTATAAAATGCAGTACGTTTTTTACCTCTGGCTCTTTTTTGGAAGCAACTTTTAAAGTTGACAAGAGACACAGCTTTCAATCTAGAATCATTCCACGTTCAAACAATTACACAAAAGCATCAGCACAGACTTAACCACAGAATGGATCACTAGGGGGTCACCCTTAAGCTGCTGGTGCACAGCAATTTATCCTTTTGCCAGAATAAAAGTCTGGGGATCATGATCCCAGAGAAGGGTGCACCATACACAAACATGGCTGCTAATGATCAGCCACAAGTGACCGAGGACGCCAGAGGAAATGGAATGTGCACTCCTGGTGTCCGAGCACCGTAGGAACAATGCAACATTCTTGATAAGCCATCAGACAACTGTTGCAACACAGCCTGGCTAATGAATGAAGCACTGGAAAACAAGGCTAGGATGCAGCATGACAGGTCCTCCAAATAAAATTAAACCCTCAGGGAAGTCACTATTAACATTTTGCAAGGAGCACACCCTGCATCAATCATAATAGCAAGGCACACTTGTCCCAAGTTCTGCTCAATTCTTGTATGCTCAGAAGGAAAACAAAACACTGCCAGAGAAGAAATCCCAAACATGCTCCACTGCTCCAAAGAGCCACAGATAGTGGACAACATATGAGACATATTACGCTGCAGGCCTGTAGCCAAGCCCACAATATTAAGAATAATAAGCAATCTGATGGCTGTTTAGAACATTTTGTTTTCTACATAGGACTGAAAGGAAATCGTAATTCAAACATGGCATATCACCAGTTATAAGAGACTGCTTCCCTACAAGAAACTGCCCTCTCCCAGGCACTCTGGGTCTGAAGCTACACCAGTTTGTCAGGGCATCACAGTATCTTTTGAAGGAACAATCTGGAATCATTTAACATTCCCAGAGGTGCAACTCTGTAGCTTATCCAAACAGAACAGATTTTGCTGAGGTTGAAGTTTACCATGAAAATGTCTGATTTACCCAGGACATCACTCAAGAATATCTCAGGCAGATAAATACATATTATTCCAGCTAGAATAAGCATTTCTTAAAGGAACACCCAGTTCAGAGGCTCATCATTGCCACAAAACTCTTAGGGGTTGTAGAAAAGACAGGCAATGCTCTGTGCTGAGAGTAAACAGACCCCTGAGCCCACAGCAGCACCTTCATGTAGCTGTGCCAGAGGAGAGCACCTTCCTTCCCACCACACTGAAAGGATTCCTGGACCTCAGGCAATGGAAAGCATGCAACCACACCTGCACAAATAAATGTTAACCTACTCTCCACGAGTTGTCAGGTAATGGACACTGCCCAAACAGGAAAACTGGGCTGCAGAGACAAAAGCATTCACCTCATGGAACTTTAAAGGATCACCCTAGCTGGCACTTTTGGGATATTTCCAGCTGTACTTGCAACAACTGCTCTCATTCCAAGATGACGTTCATTAGGCTGTAACTTTCCAAATTTACAAAAGTTTGCAAATCATAATGATAGAGAATTCAGAGCGCCTTCTGGAATGTAATATCCCGAAGGTACATATGCACAGTCTCACAAAGTGAGCCCAAAGCACATGCATTTCCCTAATCAATGCTTTTCTAACTACCATAATCAGGAGACATTGTGTTCGAGCACACTGTGTGGGTGGCAGCAAGACTTGGAATGTTTCCTCTTGCATTGTACTGAGATACAAGGTATTGAGGATGAAATGCAGCCTATTTGAATCCTTGCAGCGCCATTCACAGCATAACCTCCACAGGTAGAATCTGCCTTTGCAGCCTGACCTCAGCAATACTGATGCAGCAACCAAAACACAATTTGTATCTCTCACCTCTAACTAGAAGTATGATTACTTATCATTGAAACAACATCCACATAACACTGAACACAGTAGCTGTGTCATGGAAAAAGTGAACACAATCACACAATCTTATCTTGTTTCCTAATTAAGAACTCACATTTATGGACGCTCAGATGTTAAAAGAAAAAATAAAAAGAGCAGTCCTATTAAAAGAGGTGGAAAATACCACTATGAGGAAACAAGACCTCAAACATGTTTGCACGAAGTCCTTTGACATATTTTTTCCCAACGTACTGCCTGACCAACACACAAAACAATGAAAACACAGTAAGACATTACCTTAATGCAGACAGACATTTTACCGTGGTGAAGCTCTAGTTCACTTCTGGCATTCTCTACACAGTGAAAATCTGCTACTACCCTTAAGGGGACTCATTTGCAAGGCATCTCAATAAAGACACTTCTGCCTCAGAACACTGCTATAAAGACTTCTACTAAGATAACTATGAGTAGAAGTTAAGGCTGATTGATGGACTATTTTAGCCAAAGCATGCCTCATATCCAGCATCATAAATAAATCAGGTTTGCTTTCCTCCTAAGGCACTGTGATGGGAAGCCCGTCATTCTGAGCCAAAGGGTAGCCCCATTGAAGATACAAAGAACATTTTGTATAGTTTCCAGGTGTTTGCTTCCTTGTGCCTCTCTGCATAATAGCCCACTGCCCATAAAATACAGCTCTGCCTCCCCTAGCAGACACTTAAGCCAAAGGCAGCTGGGTCTAGGCTACACTCAGTCAGCTCATAATAAGGTCATCAAGAGGTCACAGATCTCTCTCTCAGCTTGGCCAAAGAGAAATGCCCCAGAAGGAGGGATGATACCTCCACTCAGAGAGCAAGGCAACTTCCAAAAATAAACGTGGACTTCGTTCAGTGGCATATGCTTGATTCAGACACAAAAAAACTCCCATTACAGCTGAACTTAGAAAGCCAAGATCCTCCTGCAAGGCATCAAAAGTCCTACAATCATACTACTGAACCATTCCATGCACTGGGGCTTATACGTCCCACTGCCCATTTTTATTGGTCCAAATTCTTTTTGATATCCTGAAGGTCTGGACAACCTCCCACCTGTCCTGCATTAACAGCTGAGCACAGCGCAATCGCACAAAGGTTGATCCAGCCCAGTCCCACCCCTGCAGCAGCCAGAGCTGCTGAAACACCTAAGAAGGAGCACAGGGACAGCCAAGACTTGCAACAAAGACTCTTTTAGAAAATCATCTTCTCTAGCATTAAAACTAGTGCAAAGTTCTTCTTTCTCCAGATATGAAAATATGCAGACTACAAATGCATAAGAGACAGAGAAGCCCAAGGGTCTTATTGCCCTTGGATGGAAATTATTTTGCCACCACTACCACCCCCAAAGCACGAGACCAGAGACCTCCTGTGCTGGGCACAGGGACAGTACAGCAGAGCTCCTGCCTTGAAGAGCACATCAAGACTATACCATATACAAGCAGATCAGTAGAGAAAGAACATGGGCAAACAATAAAGAAGCACAGTACACAAATACACCATTAACAGCTCAGGTTAGGGGCTTGAGCTCCCTTCAGCTTCAGTGAAGTAAAACACTTGCCTGACAGGTGCCCACCTGGGACCTGCTCACTCAGGAAAGCTCAGGCTAACTGAAGACTGGGAAACACAAAAGCACCAGTCCCACACTGATCACTGTGGACTCTGGCCACTGGTAGGACTTCTCCAGACCTGCTGACTCTACAGACATGACAGCACATCATGTTAGAGCCATGGCCTCTGAGGGAAGAATCATTAGCTTCTTCCCATCTTAGCAGATGCAGTGTTTGAAGATATTCCAGAGACAATATTTCAGATGAATTTCACAGAAACTTCCTGCAAGCAGCTGTGTCAGATGGCTGCCCCCTGGGCTATCAGCACACAAAAAAGCTCTTGCATTAGAACAAGCATCCACACAGTGTTAATGGAAACTGTCATTGTGAGAAGACACAGGAGCCACTGGGCCAAAAACCAGTTCTACAAACAACTTTCAGACTGATTACACATCACTTCTCACCCGCTGGCATCCTGCCACCCATGTAACCCATTTCTACGTTCCTCTACACTCAGTCTCACTGTTCTCAGTCATTCTGTCCATGGTTTGCCCAAAGCAGTCTCTTCTCCCTAGCTCCGGGAGCACTTCCATTTGCAAAGCCTAGGCACACGCACATCCTTCAACATCACTAAGTTCTGCGCTCAGCATATGCAAATTTTTTCTGCAGGAAGTCAACCTGGCAATTCTGTCCTGCTCTCCAAATTCCAGCTTGGGAGTAACCTACCCACACATGAACAATACCTCAAGTCACTTTAAAGCTATGAAATGATCCCCTGCTTCCTGCTCCACACAACAGCCTCAGCATGTGTCATCAAAAGGTGCACAGGCTTTTAGCAGACACATGTTGCAAACTCCTTCACATCTGCTGCCCACTGAGCACATCACTCCCTTGGGCACCAAAATCACAGAGACCTTCTCTAGTAGCTTGGAGTGTTTTGGAACATTTCTACTCCAGCATATCTGGCCACTCAGTCACTGAGTTTCTCCCTACAAACGTATCCATCCAGCAAAGCCCTTTCACAAAGCCTGGTATCCTGCTGCCCTACAGAAACATTTTTTTTCCCTCTCTTGAATTTTATGCCTCTAATTTTTGTGAAACACTTGAATACATCATTGCAGACAACACACCACAGCCCAGAGATGCAAGAAGCCAGGATGACTTCCTGAATCTGCCCTGTAACTCTCAGGAGAAGACCTGATCAGCCTGGTAAGATGAGTGGGCCAAAGGACACCCACCTCCCTCGTTAACACATCAGGCACCTCCTGGCTCCAAGACAGGTGTTCATAAACACATCCTAGCCTCGACCATACCTTTAGCCATACCGTGATGACATCCACACCACCCAGCTTGTCTCCCAGCTCTGCCAGAGATAAAAATGAGTCCAGCTGGCAGCACAGTAAATCATTCCTGTTGTTCCCTATGCTCTACAGGGGAACAGGGACATTCTTATAGGAATATAGGACTGTAGACAACACAGACCCACAGATGCCTGGTGGCCACTGCCCGGCTTCAGGGAAGCGGCTGTAGAGCCATCACCGTTCACTCCGGGGGGAAAAAGGCAGCTTTCCAAAGCACGGCCACGACGATACACCCCCTTCTGAGATCCCTAGCCATCGCGGCACGCGTTCGCCAGAGGCTGCAACATGGAGGCAAACGCAGCCGCGGTCGATTGCTGTGCCCCCCTGCCCCGCCGGTTCCCGGGGCCGTTCCCGCTGGAAGCACAGCGGGGGCTCGCCGGCCGGGGCACGCTGCGCATCAGCCCCTGCCTGGGGCCGGGCCTCTCCGCCACCGAGGAGCGCGACCCGGCGGGGCAGGGATGTTGCGGGGGCCGCCTCCTCCGCGGCCTCGCTCGTGTCCGGGCTCCACACAGCCCCGGCGGCGGGACGGCTCACCTGGGCACGCAGCTCGGCGAGGAGCGGTCGATCTCCCACGTGGCGAAGAGGTTCATGGGCACTGGCACCGGCACCGGGCTGCCCACCGCCATCGCAGCCGCCGTCGCCACCGTCC
>VWYI01026365.1:60326-74790 GCA_013399455.1 Anthoscopus minutus
CGTGCTGAACCGGGGCCTGGGGTACCCCCAGCCCCCGCAGAGGCTCGGCCAGGCCATGGGGTGCCGGGCGGGTGAGCCCCCGGCCGTGTGGCACGCTCCAGATGTGCCACATCCACGGGGTCCCCTCATGCCCACCGGCCTCTGATCCCTCCCCCTGAGAGGCACCTGTGTCTGACAGGTTCAGGCTTCGCTGCCTCCCGCAACGTGCCAGGATGCTGCTGGGCCCAGGGATGCACGACTGCGCCGGACGCCTGCTCCCTCAGCCAAAAAGCAGGAGTTCAGGTAGCTTGTGCCCAGGGCCCTGTGCCATCAGTTTCAGCACCAGGAGCATCCATGTGCAGGGGTGACCATTAATTGTGCGGCCTCCATCCTGCTCCTAAGCATTTGCTCCATGGTCAAGTGCCACCTGCACAGTGCCCCCTGGATGAGCAGGATGGTGTCCCAGGGCCCCTGCACAGCCCAGGCGTGGCAGAGGCGGGCTCTGCGTGGGCAGCCCTCGTGCAGCACTGTGCCACACAGTCATCAGCCCACTTTCATCCTCCATTTCATCCGGGGGGCTGGCTCCCCTCCAGAGCAGCTGCCAAGTTGTGCTTGGTGAGGCCCCGGCTCTGTCCTCCCTCCTTGCCTGTGAAGGCAGCTGCCTGCAGCTGTGCTTGGTCAGGGGGAGGGAGTCTGACAGCCCTGATGCCCTACAAGGCAGGCAGGGTGCTTTTGGGGACAGTGCTTTGTTCTGCCCCAGCCCAGGAATGCTGAGGATCCCACAGAAATTCAGGGCTTGTTGTAGAGCTTCTTGTGTCCTGGCGCTGTGGGTTCGTGCTGCTTTTCCTTGCTTTCAATTTATGGTGTTGGGGCAGGGTGGGCATTGGAAAACAGCTCTAGGCAAAGCTCTTGTGGGATGTGAACCTAAAGAAAACTGAATATTGGGCCAATTTTTTCCCTCCCACCCTATAAGACAGCCAGGCTAAAAAAAGCCAGACTTCATCTTGTGCAGTGCATGAAAATAAAGAGACTAAATAAAGGACTAAAAGACTGGTCCTGGATCATTTAAGGGCCTGCTTGGGTTAAACACATAAGTCTAGTCTTAATGTGCTTTGTGGGGAGAAAACACAAGCAGTACCACCGGCTGGGAAATCACATGGGAAACAAGGCATGTACCCTTCATGGTGGCAGAGGCTAGTCAGTGTGATGAGCTACCAGAAGAGACAGTGGGATCCTAAGTGCTTGAAGTGTCCCAAGTATCCAGCCTGCCTGACCATGTGCTTCCTAGGAGCTGGAATTCAGCCAGCACATGCCACCAGGATGGCCTGGTCGGTCTCAGGAGCTCTTTGGCTAGAAATTTGCAGGTTTGGAACAAGCCAGGCACATAGGATGGGAGAAATCTATGAGTAGTTCCTTCCCTTCTTTCAGCCATCCACAGCTGTTGAGGAGAGGGTGGCAGAAGGGGGCCCAAGGATGGGGATAGGAAATCTCAGCAACTCCCTGATGACCCTGCCTGTTCCTCTGTGCAGGATGGTTCCCCCACCACCTGTCAGCAAGCCCCATGTGTGCCTCTCCACTGTGCTCATCATGACCAGCCTCGTCCTCATGGATGCCTACCTGGTGGAGCAGAGCCAGGGCTCCAGGAAGCTGGGCATCTGTGTCATGGTGGCAGTGGGTGACATATGCTTCCTGCTGGTCCTCCGCTATGTGGCTATCTGGGTTGGGGCAGAGGTAAAGACAGCTAAGCGAGGATATGCCATGATCCTCTGGTTCCTGTATGTCTTCGTTCTGGAGATCAAAGTCTACTTTGTATACCAGAATTATAAAGCTGACCGGAAAAGCTTGGATCTCATAGCCCGGAAAGCGTTGACCTTGCTGCTCTCCATCTGCATCCCAGCTCTCTACGTGTTGTTGGTGGCCACAGAGCACATGGAGTATGTCAGAACCTTCAAGAAGAAGGAAGATCTCCGCAACCGCCTTTTCTGGGTCATTGTGGACATGCTGGATGTGCTGGACATCCAGGCCAACCTGTGGGAGCCTCAGAAGAAAGGGCTGCCGCTCTGGGCTGAGGGCATCATGTTCTTCTACTGCTACATCTTGCTCTTGGTCCTGCCTTGCGTGTCCCTGTGCGAGATCAGCATGCAGGGGATCGGCATCGTGCCGCACCGGATGATGCTGTACCCCATGCTGAGCATGCTCACCGTCAACATCACCACCATCTTCATCCGAGGCAGCAACATGATCTTCTTCAGGGATGCCCGGGTCTCCAGCATCTTCATGGGCAAGAACATGCTGGCCATCGGGATGAAAGTCTGTATGTTTGTGCAGTACCAGAGGCACCAGCACCACACCCCCCCAGGGCCAGACCCGCAGCACAGCACCCCAGCCCAGCTGCCCACGGGGCTGCGCAAGGCCCGGGACCAGCCTGCCTGCCCCGAGGAGCTGGCCCAGAACAATACATGACGAGCCAGCAGGAGCTACAGCCTGGGCATCCCCATGCCTGGCCGTACCTACAAACCTGGGGCAGGCTGCGGAGCTCCCCGCCTGGACAGAGAGCAACGACCCTGCTCCCTCCTCCCCTTGGGCAAAACTGCTCAGGGCCCCGAGGGGCACATGGCGAGGGCCCCCACAGCAGCCTCTGTAAGGCTGCAGAGCAGTTTGGAACCTCAGCACCCCACCTCGTGAAACAGCGGAGCAGGGGAGGAGGCCAGGGCTGCCTGCCATGAGCTGTGTCTGGGTGAGGCCAGGCAGCCCTACCCAGTGCCAGGCTCCCTACCAGTGCTCCCTGTGCAGCACTGCTCTCTGGCCAGCCAGGGTGCCCCACAGGGACACAGTGGGTCACCCACTTTTCTGTTGTGGTTGGCCCTGGCTCCAGTGTGGTCCTTGGCAGCAGCCTGCTCCCCACTGTGAGCCGATGTCGCCATGCAGGGGGAGCAAGGCCTGGGCTTCCCCCTAATGTCACACGTCTCAGCCAGCTGCAGGCCTGGGGGGACCCAAAAAGGGGTGACTGTCCTTTTTTTGTATCTCCCTCTTTGCAATAAAAGACCTGAGCCCTGCAGCCTTTTCATGTCTGTGTCCCTGCCAGCAGGCAGATCCTCCCCACTCCAGTGGGGGCCTTGTGTGTTTGGGTGTCTGTTCAGCTGCAGAGCGTGTGGAGAGGCTCACTCAGTGACCACCTAGGGCTGGGGAGAGCATTCCAGGCCACTGGGTCTGGACCTCCTGGCCCACAGGTCCTGTGAGCCTCTGGTGGGCTCTGAGGGTGTCACTGACCAGGTGTGTGTGGCAGCGTTGTCAGCCACCACCGCCCCTGCAACCAGTGCCGTCACGTCCACTGGGACCAGTCATGCCCAGGGCTACCCACAGTGAGTCCCCACAGTCCACCTGGAGGGACACCAGTGCAGGTCTGCCCTAATCACCTTAAAAACAAGGAAAATAAGCCAAATGCTTGAGGCTGGGAGGCTACTGGAAAGAGCAGCTCCACAGCAGAAGGAAGCATTCTGGAGATGTTGGAATCATCTGCTTCTCTTGGAGCTGGTGCTGCCATGCTGCCTCCTGCCCAAAACCCAGTGCCATCTCAGCCCTGACTGAGCTGGGGAATGCCCCAGGGCTTCCCCTGCTGAGGGTGCTGGGCCCAGGAGCTGGCAGGCATATGGGCCACAGGCTCACTGCTGAGCAGAAGCAGGTGACATCCCAGCGAGGATGTCCTCCTTGCCAGCCGGCACAGGCCTCAGCAGGAAGACTTTTAGCTCCAGAGGGGCAGGAGGGAGAAAGCAGGACCACTTCAGTGGTGCACCAGCCTTGTACCTGTTGCACCAGCCCTACAAGCAGCAGGGGACAGGGACACAGGGACTCAGGAATGCTGAGGAGTGCCACGTGACCTCTCAGTGAGGCCCTGGCAGCAGGTCTCTAGCCAAGCTGGCACATCCCATGTCTACTGCCTTCCCTCAGTTCCACTAAGTCCTCTCACCAGAACTTGCATCAGCCACAGGAACTACAGTGGAGGCAAGTGGTTCAGCAACACCCTCAGGCCAGCTGACCTGCTCCTTGCTTCCATGTTTTGCTCCCAGCAAGGCCTATCCCCAGGCCTCAAACACCTGCAGCCACCCACATAGCACGGCTGTGCCCAAGCACTCTCCCAGCACACTCTGACCTGTCACAATGGGATCATCTGAGCCATCCCTTGTCAGCACAACCATGTCAGACCGAAGCAAATGGAACGAAGAGAAGCAAGAGGACTGGTGGGATATTGTAGAGAGGCACTGACTCCATTAAGGTCAAACACTTTTGACTGTAACAGCACTGTTAGTAGGAATAAAGGAAAACAGGCACATTATTTCCTACAGGATCAGTTTCGTAGGAGCACCAATAACACTGTGGAGATGACACTGAGAAACCAAGCTGCTCTGAAGGAGAGATCCCAAGCAGCAATACCTGAGCAGTCACAGCATGCCCCATGTATGAGGAGGCCAGCCATACCTAGATCTGCATCACCAGGAGCAGCCCATGTGGAGTGACCCTCTCATCTTTACTCATCTCTTGTGAGACTATTCAGATACTGATCCATGCTGGGTTGCCAAAAGATAGGTAGCTGTTGGTTGTCTGGGCTGACTCCAGTTGAGTATGTGAAAGCTGGCAGAGGCTGGAGCACTGTAGGAAAGGCTGAGGAACAAGGATTCATTCACCCTTAGGGAGACTTTGGTGTGACCTTGCAGCACCCCTTTCCCACCCACCCCTCAGACCTGTAACAAAGTTGGTAAGAAGACAGAGCCAGGCACTTCAGTGAGAACAAGACAATGATTATAGACTAACACCAGGTAGGTTTCCTGGATGAGGGAACAAAAAGTTTGATCTTGAGAACCTGAAGCAGTAGAGCAGGGGCCAAGAGAGGTGAAGGCATCCTGGGCAACCTGATCTGAAGTCAGGGTTGCTGCTCTGAACAGGCACTGTCCCACATCCTTTTCTGCCTCAGTGGAAGTCTAAAAGAACCTGGAGCAGAGCCAGCAGTGCAGAGCAGGACTCACGCTTTCCTTGCTAGTTAGAAAAGAGCAGGTGGAAGGGCTAAGACAGCTGTCATCACCATCAGCACCTGCACGACACACTTGTCACCACCCAGGCATGATCTAAACCACAAGCAAAGAACATACTTCAGCTACAAAACCCCTATTATTTCCTTCAGTTCATACTCTGCTCTGCTGCCTAACAGCATCACTGTAAAGTAGAAGGCAGATCCTGGGAAGAGGGATAACCATCCTCTAGGCCTGGCCGAGGCAGAATGAGCCAGTGCCAGACAACAGCATGACTGTCCAACAGTCACAAGTTCTTCTGTGAGGGCAGATGGCGCTTGTCTTTGATGGCATTCCTCTTCCTCTTCTTGCTCAGGAAGCTCTCTAGCTTTCCACTCCTCTTCAGCTCTGCATACTTCTCAACTAGTTCCAATTTCCGCTTCTCAGCTGCACAGGAAAGGGAAATCAAGTTTTAAACTAAAGCCCATAACACCTCTACAGAGCAGCCCCTCCTCACCTCTCCCTCCCTGGTCCAGGCTTAGCTTGTCCCTTGAGCACCAGCACTAGAAAAATCCCCCCACAGCTCTGTGGAATAGGATGGACACCTTGCTTCTAGTGCTTAAATTCCAGCCAGCAGTACTCCCTCTACATCTTCCTGCAGCACGCTCACACCGAATACTTACATTTCTTTAGGAAGAAGGGTTTCTTTCCCTGCTTGGCCAGTTCCCTCTGTTGTCTTTTCAAAGACAGCTCCCTCTCTCTCAACTTCTGCTGTTTTTTCTGTGCCTGCTCCTGCTGTGTCTGTACAAAAAGGATGGTCTGTGTCAGCATCGAGGCAGACCTCAGGTCACACATCCTCTCTCCCAGGGCCTCACAGAGGAGATGCTGCACTGAACTCACCATACGGTTCAGGAGCCGCTGAAGTTTCTCCTTCTGTTCCATGTTCCGGCATTTCTTCAGCTGCTTCTGAACCATCTGAAGAAGACAGCAGAAAGCTGTATGACTGCCTGCCTGTCACATCCATTGTGAAAAGCCCTTGAAGAAGTAGCCCCTGCCAAGCAAGGTTCTTCAAGGCAAGGACAGGAACAGAGGATTACCTCCTTCTCCTCTTTCTTGATGTCGTCCAGGAAGCTGTATGTCTTCATAAATATTTCAGGCTTATACTCTCCAGATAGGTCATCAAATCGAGGGTCTCTCTGGACCTGTCAGCAGGGAAGGCAAAGGCAAGAGCTGTAGCCAGTGTTACCCCATTAATAGCCTGCTTACTCTCCCTACATGCATCAGGCAATTTTTTCCCCAGCAATGTTACATTCTCACCACTGAAATATCTGCAGTTGACAAAGATGTAAGTACGACTCTCAAGGTGGCATCCCCAAAGTCATGCCTGCATCGAGTTTGCCATGCAACAGACATGTCCATATGTGAGTCTGCCACCCAGGAATATCCAGGAATACCAGCAAGAGTGCTGCTGTCAAACACCTGCAACTCCCAGACCAACAGCTGGCTGGATATGTGTTGTCAAGGTGATGGATTTGGGAGCTCAAACGTATCTAGATTTTCACACAGATTAACTGGGTCAGGTCATGCAAAAAGGGAGGGACAAAAAGAGGTCTCTAACTGTGGAAATTACCATATTCTGATGATCCAGCAATGATAAGTCAAAAGTTACATTCAGATTGGAAAGTATATGGATGTCTGAACTTCTGGGATCAGTACTGAACTATGACCATGGTTTGCAGTGGAACTGTCACTGGCGGCAGTCATTGCACGTTCTAGAAACATCTGGGTCACAAACTCTCGACCTACAGCTGCTCCAACCTGTCTCCCCAGGGAAACACTGTCACTGTCTGCACTCCCCAGTGGTTCAGCCCTGTCCTCCAGAAGTACCTGTGCCATCTGCATAGCCCAATTCCCAAGTGTGTGCCCTGTCAGCAATGCTAAGGGAAGTCATGAACTGGGGAGAGGCAGCACCCACCTTCTTCCTAACAGGGACAACTTGTCGCAGGAAAGGTACAGGCTTCTTGGCAGACATCTCCAATGGCCTGAAAACAAGAAAAATGTATTTAAGAGGAGTGGATGTCAGAATGAGGCCCAAGCTAATATGCTGGAAGGTCATTTGGACCATCACTGCACATCCGGCTCCTAGCTCAGTCCTCACCATGATACCTATAGAAAGCAAAGAGGTGACTCAGTCAAAAGCCACAGAAGACTTCAACAACCAAATATATCAATGTGTGGTTAGAACAACCCTATACAGAACCTGGAAAGCTCTGCTGTATCAAGTGAATACCCATCACCTGCATCAATAAATGTGCTGTACTGATTATTCATCTCATGGAGTCACAGAATGGCTGGGGGTGGAAAGAACCTTTCCTAAAGCAGAGTTACTTAGAGCAGATTGAACAGGATTGCATCCAGGTGGGTTTTAAATATCTCCAGAGAAGGAGACTCCACAACATCACTGAGCAGCTTGTTCCAGTGCTCAGTCACCCTCACAGTAGAGAAGTTTTTCCTCATATTCAGGTGAAACTCCCTGTTTTTCAGTATTGCCTCTTGTCCTGTCACTAGGTGCCACTGAAAAGAGCCTGGCCCCATCCTCTTGACACCTACCCTTAACATATTTGCAGTTATAAGGTCCCCTCTCAGTCTCTTTTCCAGGCTAAACAGTCCCAGCTCCCTCAACCTTATGTCATAGAAGAAATGCCCTAATATTTTTTTATTTCCTTCCTGACTAGACCCACCCTCTTCAGGAGCTCCATGTCTCTCTTGCCCTCAGGATCCCAGAACTGGACACAGCACTCCAGACTGGCCTCACCAGGGCTGGGTAGAGGGGCAGGATCACCTCCCTGACCTGCTGGCAATGCAGTTCCTAATGCACCCCAGGATCCCATTGGCCCTCTTGTCCCCCAGGGCACTGCTGGCCCATGGCTTTGCTGTCCAGCAGCACCCCCAGGTCCTTCTCTGCAGAGCTGCTGCCCAGCAGGTCACCCCCAGCCTGTGCTGGTGCCTGGGGCTGCTCCTCCCCAGGCAGGAGCCTGCACATGCCCTTGCTGAACTTCAGGACATTTTTTGCTGCCCAGTGTGTCCATGTCTCATGGAATGGCAGCACAGCCCAGAGTGTAGCAGCTATTCCTCTCAACTTTATGCTGTCAGCAAGCTTGCTGAGGGACACCCTACCCCTTCACCTGGTCATTGATGAACGAGCTGAACAATTCAGGACCCAGTACTCACCCCCAGGGACACCACCAGTGACAGGCCTCCAACTAGACCCTGTGCCACTGGCAATGACTCTCTGAGCTCTGCCATTCAGCCAGTTCTCAATCCACCTCACTGTCCATTCATCTAATCCACACTTCCTGAGCTTGCCTAAGAGGATGATGAGGGAGTCAGTGTCAAGAGCCTTGCTGAAGTCAGGATACACAACATTCCCTCATTCAGTCATGCCATCACAGAAGGCTACCAGATTGGTCAGGCATGATTTCCCCTTGGTGGATCCATACAGACCACCCCCAAGAACCTTCTTTTCTTCCACATGCTTAGAGATGGCCTCCAGAATGAAGCACTCTATCACCTTTCCAGGACTGGTCTGTAGTTTCCTAAATCCTCCCTTCTTGCCCTTTTTGAAGACTGGAATGACACTGGCTTCCCTCCAGACCTCAGGCATCTCTCCTGCCCTCCACGCCCTTTCACAGATGATAGAGAGTAGCTGAGCAATAACATCTGACAGCTCCCTAAGCACTTTTGAATGTCAAAGCTGGGAATCTCTGCACTGGCCTGGTAGTCACAGAGAGAGGTAAATTCCACAGGCTCAGTGAGGAAGCCCAGTTTACACCAGTAAAGAAAAAGTCAGCCTCCAGGAAAATGGGCCGCACAGCATATGGCACATGTCCTGAAAGAGACTCCACAGTGAATCAGGACCTTGAGGATCACAATGACAACCAGTTAAGAGAAGAAGTTCTTGCCACACAGGCCTTCACAGCCGGATGTTTCAAGCATACGAGGGGGCTGGCATAAGGTGGGAGAACAGGGTATCACTCTCCCCATGTTACTTGGGTGCTGCACCCTGTGATTTCTTAGTACATCAGGCAAGTCATCAGAAACATGAGAAACCTGTGAACCACCTGCTGAGAGCACCCACAGCCAGCCACAAGGGACACGGGCAGGAACACAACCCCACAGGCACAAGTTTTCCAAATCACTTTTAGGGCAGCGTTCAGTGTATTCTCTCATCTGCTGAGGCTACAAACCCTGCACAATGTTCTGGAGTCACTGCTGAAGCCAGCTCAGTGCCAGAGGATTTTCCTGAAGCCCTTTCTTTAAGAAGCTCACTTCCATAACAAAAACATGAGAGAAAAAGCATGTGGGATTTACAGCAATACATCACTTAAAGGATTAGAGGAATTAAACCAAAGCAGAATTGTGCAAACTGTGTGGCAGAAATAGAGACACTGAGAAGATGTTGCACTACACAAAATCCCCCAGAGTCCTGGGTAAAATGTAAAGCAGAAACATTATCTTAATCAACTCTTTATGGCAGGAGAAATGTGTTTTGTGTTCTCTGCTCGCGCATTGAGCAGAGATTCAGAAATAAGTTAGGGAGTGCCTGTGTAACAGAGGAAGCCCATTCAAATCACTTGGGTGCCACTCTGAGGACTGAAAACTAGCTAAATACTGCAAATAAAGGGTAAGGGTATTGCTGTTACCAGTGAGGGCCTGTGGAGAACTGTAAAAAGGTATGATAGCTTTTGTTGTGTTGAATACAGGAAAAAGTCTGTGATGGTGAGTACTGTAGAGAGGGAAAAAAGGAAGATGAACACAGACAAGCCACAGATGAGACAGCAGCAGAAAGATGAATGGACTTCCAGAACAATTGTCTGTGACTGCAACTCCAGCCAGTGAGAGCCAGGCAGAAGATACTGATAAGCTGGAAGGGGTTTAGGAACCAGTAGGGCAACTATTTCAGGTCACAGTGAACACTCATATCATAGAGCTTGAGAGGCACACTGTGCCAAGGGTTACAAGTGCCTTAATATAGAGGGTATAAAGGCATTGAGTGCCAATTTAACTGTCAAGTGACAGATGGCTGCTGGGGATTTCAAGAAGACAGGGTATTAGGAGCTCTGAAAACAGCACCATACCATTCCCAAATGAAACACTATAGTGACAGGCATTATTGTCCAGTACATTAAAGGAGATCTATGCTGGCTCCAAGGCAACACCACTGCTGTGAGGAGCTCCCAGTGTAATTTCTGGAATGCAGAGGGCACACATGCACATTTTTCTGATTGCAAAAGAGCCTCTTTACCCCTTTTTGCCTTGTTGCTGCTTCAGTGTAGCTTTGGTAGGCTTTGCAGTTTTCTTCCCACCAGGCACCTTCTTGCTCACTCTCGTCCTTGCATCACTCTGCACCTGCAGGAGTTCCTCAAAAGACATGTCAGATTGATCTGGAAGAAAGCACAGGGCACACCTGAGCTGAACAGCTTTTCAAGGCACTTCTCACCCTCAAACTCCACCAAGAGGGACGTCTCAGAGCTTGAGACAGTGACACAAGGATAATGGTGCCATCCCTGTACAAATGCAAGGCAGAAAGAAACCACTGCATCTCTCAGCCTTCAACTCCTCTTTTGCTGATCACTTCAGTCTTTAGCACTAGAATAGAGCAGCCTTCCCCTCTCCTCAGAGTGTCTTTGCTTCTCTCTCCACTCAACTGCACACACAAGACCAGTACAAAGATTTTACCTGGTACAGAGAGCAGTATGAGCTCTACACTGGGCACTGTGAATTCTGAGGGGTCACCTCTCAGTCCCGACTTTCCCACTTTAATATCCCTTAATGTCAGTAACTTTTAATGCTTCTTGTAACCAGAATGCAAAAATATTAACATCTCTATTATCATGCTATTCTTTGTTCTATATTTAGACCTCTAGGTGCTAAGAACCAACAACTGAAAGCATTTCTTCAGTCAGCTCTTGGATATGCTCATTTTACTCTCTAAGGGCAAAAAGGGGTTTGCACTCTTTCCCTTCTGAAAGGGAAAGCTTTGGCAAAACTGACTTAGGTAATGTTTGCCTGCTCAGCATCTCTGAGCAGTGACAGGCACATGGCCTTTCTGAGCCTTTGCAATACAAAACACCCCGATTGTGGCTTAGCAGGGACAATCACAGCCTGTCATTCTTTGGCTGGATGCCAGGTGCCCCCAAGCTGCTCTTGTAGCCCACTCACTCCCACACAAATGCAAAACATTGCCCCATGAGCAAGGTTTTCTTGTGCTTTGCCAAATTCAGGAAGCAACATGAGGTCAGTCACATTGGCTCAGAGCACAGACTCATCCCAAGCACTCTCATCCTGGCAATAACCAAGACTTTCAGAAACTACTCTCATCATTCAGAAAACATAATGGGCATAGCCAAGAGCTGCCTCAATAAATGTTTTGATTTTGCTTGTTCTCAATGCTCAGGAATTCTGCTCTGATGATGCTCATTAGTGCTCTGAGGTGGGATACAGGAACAGTGACTATCCAGTCTGCTGCACAAGGGACAAAGGAAACGTGAATACAGCACGATTTAATTGCACTGCTTCCCCTAAAAACACCCCCTTATCCAAATTCTGAACAAGGACAGTCAAAAGGACAAAGAAAACATTAAAAGAAAGGAATAATGATGTGGAAAATACTCTCAGCACTTGATGAAGACAAAGCACCATCACTTGCGCTCCTGTGTTCCATTTGGCTGCAATTCCAAAACAATACTGTTTAAATAGCAAAGGCTTACAAGATGTCAATGAAAATGAGATAAAGACACCACATAAAAAGATGCACCGTTTAGCAAAGGCAGCAAAAGGAGATTTGGCGTAAATCAGACAAAGCAAAGGCATAGCAGAGTTTAAGTATTTCAATACTGGTACTGGAGACCAAACTTGACTACCTGAAACCTAATAGGGAAAATTATTTCCACACAGTAGTATCAGTCCACAAAATACATCCTACTGCCTATTTGCAGGAGACTGAATTAACCACTCACAGTGATAAAAATATCACTGGACATCACAATAAAAAAGGAAGCCTGTTCTGGGGCAGAAGTGAATGGTCCCAGCAGCCATTCACTGCTGGGCAGCACATTTGGCAACTGTGTGTGTGAAAAGGTTCTGGTTAAAAAGGCGGGATTAGCTTATTTTCCTTGTTCCTTGCATTCTTTCTTGAGGACTTCATCTCCTAATTTTTTTCATTAATTTTTCCCTTTAGAATATAACTTACTTGTTCTCTGCTGTTTCTGTAGTCCATTTAATTTTTCCTCCTGCCATTTTTCCCCTTCATCCATTATTTTGTGGATTGTCTCCTTCTTTTTGCAGCTCTTGATAAGCTACCGTTACCTGCTGATAACAGGGGCATTTCCTGCTCTCAAGCACAGTCTCCTCGCATTTCCTCTCCTCCCACAGACTCCTGTGACACATGGACATCTCATGCCTGCCCCAGCTGAACCTACAGGGAGCTATACGACCTGCAGAGTACATCAGAGCATCGAGGATGCAAGAACAGATGGCCTAAAGAAATACCTGATATCTGCCCAGTCATTCCCTGCTGAGACAAAATCAGTGCTGGATGCTAATCTAACTCCTTCTGCTCCAGAAACAAGATCACAGAGTGCCCTGACAAATGGCAAAAGGAAGACTGCTGTTCCCAGTGCTGTCCAGCTGTGGGAAGGAAAGAGTGCCTGTCTGTCAGTGATCCTCTCTCTGAGCTTTGCTCACCATTTCCTCACCAGAGGGAAACAAAATGCCTACAACAGATGGTGAGACACCTTGCCCACCTGAATCCCACTGCCAAAACCTCACCTCTAGAGATGTGCCTCCCCCACAGCCCCACAAAGACACACTCTGAAGACCCTTTCACAAGGCAGTCAGTGACTCCTCACACCTGTGACACGCTGTATTGTGCCCTGCAGTTGACACCCATGTCCACTCCCTCACAATACGACTTTTGCTGTATTTTCTGTAAGGTTTTCATTCTCACTTGGATCGTTCTGAGATGAGGAAACCAAACTGTCCACTGCTGGGGATAAGAACCCTCACCCCACGACCCTCAGCCCATGCTGTGCCCACAGCCATGCATCGCTTGCTTCTTCCACTCTCCTGTCCTGTGAGGGCCTCTTGAGCTCCTGCACATCTGAACTGGCCCAGAGCAGTTCTCCCCGAGATGTGCGACACCTTCCACAGCAACCTGGCCTAGTGCGAGGTGCCCAGTGCAAGGCAGCCGGGTGGAACTGCGGGATCTTTTAAGGTCCCTCCCAACCCAAACCATGTTATGGTTCTGTGATTCCACGCACTGGGAAGGAGACTGAGGAGAAGAGACCCCTACACGTGTTTGTTTCAGGGACCTCTCGCCCAGCTCCAGCGCTAACCCTGCTGGTGATCCCAGGCTGCTCAGCTGGGCAGGCGAGGGAGGGATGTAGGAGTTGGAATACGAGAGGGCACCGAGCCATTTAGCAACTCGTTTCCCACCAAATGGGGGGCCGTGACGCCCCGAGAGCGCCAGGAGCCGCGCCTGGAGCTGAGGCCGCTGCCTTTGCCAGAGCCGCTCCCGCCGGATCCCCTCACCTTTCCCGGCAGCCCCCCCCACGCTCCCGCCGTCGTCGCTGTCATCGCTGGAGCCAGAGTCCTCGGCCAGCTCCAGCTTCCCGAGCCGCTGCTCCGCGGCCGGTTCTTCCCTGCGCTCCGTGGCGGCGGTGGCGGTGGCAGCTCGTCCTCGTCCCGGCCCCATCGCCCCCAGGACCCGGCTCCGCGTACCCGGAACCGCCGCGCGCCACCGGCGGAACCGGAAGCGGGGCACGCGCAGGCAGAGGCGGTCACGTGGGGGAGAGGCGTTTATTGTCTTATTTTGTTGTGGTTTTTTTTTTAATAGCAAAAATCGTACACAAAGGCCCTGGCGATATCCAATTCCGTAGTCAATAACTAAGTCAAAACAACTAAGTGTTTTAAGTGCAAGATCTGGATCTCTCCGTGCTGCTAGACTGAGTCGTCCTGATGCTGGATTTATCGCAGCCTAGACAGAAGTTCCTAACAGGAGCACTCATTGTATGAAACGAGGGCTTGGCATTGCCTCCAACTGCGGCAGCTGCAGCTGTGAGAAGTGACCAACAGGCTGAAAGGAGATGTGGTTACACACAGTGGCCTGCATTAGGAAAGGTACAGCCAGCAGACCAAGGGTTGTCAGCATCTCTGTAGACTGGACACCTGTGAGAGCACACTCGGAATGCTGCATCCTATTTTCTGTTCAAAAGGAAACCGGAGGAACTGGGGAGGGTGCAGCAGGGAGTTCCCAAGGCAGACAGAGGCATCGTCCTCGGCTTCTTCGGGACGGGGCCAGCGGCGGGGCGGGGGCGGCGAGAGGCTGTCGGCCAGGGCGCGGAGCTGCTCGGCCAGCCGGCCGAGGTCCCGGCCCGCGGGCGGGGCGGCGGCGCGGGGCTGCCGGGACCGCAGGTGGGCTG
>VWYI01026365.1:75034-127284 GCA_013399455.1 Anthoscopus minutus
CAGGTGCAGGTGATGCAGCCCCCACCCCGGGATCCCACTCACCTGAGGCAGCGGCAGGTGCAGGTGATGCAGCCCCCACCCCGGGATCCCACTCACCTGAGGCAGCGGCAGGTGCAGGTGATGCAGCCGCCGTCCCGCCGCGCCCACACGCGCAGCCAGGTCCAGGCGCGGTCCTTGCGCAGCACTCGCAGCACGGCGGTCCCCGCTGCGGGCCCAGCCCCGGCCCCTAGCGCTGCGGGTAAGGGAAGGGACTGCATGAGCCGGCAGCAGGGCACGGCTGCAGGCTGCCTGGATAGCCCGAAGGCTGCCCCGATGAGCTCTGCCGCCGGTCACTAGCCTGGCCCCAGCGGGACTAGAGCAAAGTCAGGTTCGTAGCAGTCCTGCCCTCCCAAACAGATGGGGCTCAAGTGGGCTTGTGCCTCTTCCGTATACCGTGGCAAAGCCGGATGCCCACCCCCAGCGTGGAAACTACTTATAAACAGTGTATGAGGCGTGTAACCGCTTCTCTGCCTCATCTTTTTTGGAGCAGGGAGTCACAAGAGGGAGGGCTCAATTCGCTTTTTCGCTGCTGTCCTGGATAGCCACGTTTCAGGCATAACCAGACCACGGAACCAGGGGGACAGCACACACGTTCCTGGGCCTGACACTCACCCACGGCCCTGTGCTGGGCAGCTGCCAGGTCAGCATCCTCAGGGTGCAGGAGGCTGTACCACGACTGACCGACCAGCTCCTCCCTGTGGTAGCCGAGGTGGTAGGTGACACTGGGGAAGACAAGAGTGGGGACTGAGTGCTGTACAGAGCCTGCACCGTGTCAGCAAGGAGCAGCTGCTGCTTGATGGAGAATGAAGCAAGAGAGGTGTAGAAATAAGTTGTAAATGAGGGAAGCGGTTTGGGAGGTGTTTGTGAGAGTCTCAGTGCTCATGCAGTGTTTAGCCTGCATCCCACACACAGGCTTGGTGAAGGGAGATGATTCTTGCTGCCCAAGATGTACAGCTGGGGCTGTGCAGGCACCCCTCACCTCTCCGTGACATCAATAAATGTCATGTCCAGGAGATGCATGCTCTGGAATATGTCGTCCTGGGAAGCAGCTTCACCATCTGTGGGCGACTGCACAACGGGTGTGCAGAGGGCCAGGAAAGCTGTGGTGGAGGGTGAGGGTGGCCAGTGCAGGGCCACAAAGCGCCCGCACACTGCCACAACCCGATTCCCCCCGTGCTGCAGCCGGAAGGCCTTGGACGTGCGCATCTCGCTGACAAAAGTAACTTCTGCAGGAAAACACAGCGTTCAGAGTGGGTCAGGAGCTCCCTCGCTCTGCTCCCAGCAGGGCTGGAACTGGCTCACTAATCACAGGCAAGGGCCAGAGCAGGGTGGCAAGATCCATGCCAGCCGAGACCTCCCTTACCCCTGCCAGGCTCCTCCCGAGCAAGGAGGAGCTTCTTGTGCACATCTTCTCCCACTCGCCCGTCCAGGATGTCAAAGACCGTGTCCCCCTGGGCAAGCAGCTCCACCTGACAAAGAGAGGACTGCCCTCAGACTGTGCCTGTCTCAGTGGACCCTGGCTGGCATCATGGGGGCACAGCCTGCTGGAGCCATAGCCCAGCAGCTTCTGGGGCAGTGTGCTGGGTATGCCATAAAAGCACCAGGACGGGTACACCAGGTGCTCAGTGAGCAGGCCTTACCACGGAGAGGCCCAGGACCTGAGCCACATTCTCTGAGATGTAGACCAGCTTGCTGTCTGCTGAGAGCACGAGCAGAAACCCCGGGAGCAGGGAGAGTAGTTCTGTGCCGAGGGCCGGTCCCGCAGGAGGAGCCAAGCCTGCAGGGGGATGAGGGTGAAGTGCTGTCTTGGATGAGGCGGGGCAGTGCTCCGCACAGAGCCAAGCGGGTGCGGAGTACAGCAGTTCTGAGGGTACCTGGAGGGAACAGCTGAGCCCCCCGCAGCCGGAGGCACACCAGGGCCATGGTGTGGAGGTAGGAGAGCCGCTCCTTCTCCTGTGCAGAGATGGGCAGCAGGGAGCGCAGTGCCTGCAGCTCCGCATTTATCTGGTCTCGGCGAGCCTTGGAGGCACTCTTGGTTGACCTGCAAAGCCAGCCACCTGGGAGACGTGTCCAGGGAGGGAAAGGGACTGCATTCCCTGCCTGTCGTTGTGGGAAGAATTGCGAGCTCGGGGATATGGAGTGGAGATGCTCAGCACTTGTGCCAGCTGCTGCCTCTAGGGGAGCAAACTTTGTGGGCTCAGGCAGAGGTGCTCAAGCCTACCCAGGGGCACACACTGCTGGTATGGCTGGTGCCTCTCCTGCTGGGCATGTTTGGACAATGACCTGCGCTTTGGTGCGGAGCCCATGTGACACGACCTCCCTACCAAACCCCATCAGGATGGAAACTGCATCCAGTGCCAGAATGTGCACCCCAGCCCAGTACAAAACACCTTTCCTCCTAAACCACCTAAAATACCTCTGCCCCTCCAAAAACCTGCACCTCCTCCCCGTGTGCTGGCTGACAGTCCCACTGTCCCAGGCTGGTGTCAGCACCTTGCAAGGGCCATCAGACCCTACACCAGCTATCCCGGGGTTCTGGGAAGCCATCCCAGCCCTGAGGGACGGCAGGAGGCGGGAGGGAGCTCACCTGAACGGCCTCGAGGCACTGGGTGCCTGCTTGGCCCTCATGGGCAGGCAGCTCATCTCTGCCTGCAGTGGCCGGTGGCAGTGGCTGCAGAAGATGGTCATGCTGCTGGGGCTGGGATGGCCTGAAGCTGGCAGGAACCGCTGCCTCCTTCGCCTCCGGCTGTGCCTGAACCTGCTGACCCTGCTGCTCCTGGCCTCCTTTTGTACCCTCCTGGGGTGCAGAGGCCAAGCCACTCACTGAGAGTTACCTCTTGTGACGCAACTCCAAACAGCTCAAGGCTATTTTTAGAAGGCGGGCTGCTAAAAATAGCCCTTGCAGCCAGTTGAAATTTGAGAGGGGAAGTAATAAAAGGAAGCCAGGGTCTTTAAAGAAAACCTGCCGCTCAGGAGGGGGCAGTGACAAAGGCAGCAGGGATCTCCCTGTGAGGCAAACATCTGTCCAGCTTCTGCCAGCCCTGCAGAACATCCTGTGTCTAGTCTGCCTGACTGGGAGCTGCTCTCCAGCATCACTGATGACTGACCTGGGTGCTGGGAGAAGGAGCTAATAAGTCAAGAAAATACAGTGGAGACACCCAGACCAAGGTGGTGAGCAGTGTCCCATGCCCAGGCCTGCAGTAGGCTCCTGGCAGAGGCAGGTTAGAGCCACAGCACCCCTGAGCTAAAGAGAACCCTTGAAGAGGAGTGTGGTGTCAGGGACCCCTCTCCCTGATGAGCCTCTTTTTTTCTTCCCAGAGAAGACTCCCCCCACAAAGGTTTTCTCTTCTGGAGGCAGCTGGCATGGGGTGCTGAGCCTCTCTGGGGCCTCTTGTTTCCACTCGATTCCCCAGAGATTGTGATTCCTCCCAGTGACAGCCATTCATGGACAGAATTGAGGAGCCTCTGTGCTCAGCACCATGCAACTCAGCATGGGGACTCTGGGTGCTCAGGGGGCAGTTCCTGGTGCCTGGCACCCTGCAAGGAGGGCAAGCTTGGTGCTTCACTGCATGGCCAAAAAGTCCACCATTTATTTCACACCTTGAGAGAGTCTGTGGCTGAGGCAGCTGATAGAGGGAGTTAGAGCTGCTGGAAAACACAGCATAGATTTTCACCTAAGTCCTCTTGGGTAACTTGCAGATGCCAAGGACTAACCACAAAGGATGAGCCCAGGCTGGGGCTGCTCCCCCTCAGTCAGATGTGCTGCCACAGCACACCCTGTTTTCCTCCAGGTCAACGATGCTCATCACCTATCATGGCGAGGTGCTGCCAGTGTGTGAACAACTTTTGTTGCAATTTTGGGGCCTTCTGTTCTCTTTCCACGGGGTTTTCACTGCTCTCATACCATTCCAGACCGCTCCATTGTGCTTGCATTGGCCACCTCCTGCAGGCCGAGGAGCCCGGGCACCTCTGCAAACTTGTGCTCCTGGATGAGCACTTGACCCTGGCTATATGCCAGCCCTCAGGGCAGGAGTGACAGCCTGGTCCCTCTGGCACCCAGGTTCCTGGCATGCAGCCACCACCATCTGGACTACCCCTGTGACTTTACATCCCAGGAAACACCCCGAGTGCTTCCCTAGCTTTCTCTGCACTAGCCCCACTTGCAGTTGCCACTGGAGTTCCTCTTCACATCAGACACTGGTGGGAAAGGGCTTGAGCACAGCCCTCTGTGCTGCCCAGGAAGGCTGTTCCAGGCATCCCTCCATCTCCAGCCCTGAAGCAGGAAGATACAGGGCATCCACCTACCTGAGGCAGCACAGCCCAGGAGATACACACCATTTTCCTTCTGTCCTCTTGCATGACAGCAGAAATCTGGGCAGGAGGCAAGTACCCCATGGCAGTGCTGCTGGGAGGGCCCAGCTTCCCTTCCCCACCCCAGGCAGGGCTGTGGCTCACATTGGCCACTGCCTGCTGCTGCCACAAGCCACTAGTGGCCTGCAGCTTCATGGAAAAGCACCTGGTTCAGTCACTCCCCTCTCATGCCTCTTCTCCCCAGGTTCATTTGCTAGGACACACAGAAACCATGTCTGCCTCACCATTTATAAAACTTCTCCCAGTTGCTGTTTTACAATGGGAGCTGGGCAGTGTCCAGCTGGGCCCAGGCCCCCATACTGGGCTCAGCTTGGAGCTGGGGCCTGCCATTTAGTGCCAGGAAGCTGTCAGTGCTGGCAGGAGCATGTGTAGAGGTTCCTGCTCTCTTGAGGTAATGCAGGAACAGTTCAGGTTGACCCTGATGTCAACCCCAGGGCCATGGCTGGTGGTAAGAGTTGATTCAGCCCCTTGGAAGTGGCCAGACACCAGACAGCACGGCTGCAGTTCCACAGGCAAAGGGAAGGAAGCTCTAGAGCCACCAGCAAGGAGAGGGGTCACAGCTGTGCTGCTGGGGCCAGACAGTTTTTCCCCCCAGTGGCAAGCTCTGCCTGTTCACTTGTGCTGCCCAAAGCATGACAAGGGCAGAAGGAGGCCTAGCTAGGGCAAGACAAACCGAGCTCACACATTCCTTGCTTGAAAGGGCTAAAAATTCATGCAGGCAGTGGAGCAAGAGGTCAGTATGTGGAGGGGTGAGTGCAGGGAGGTAGAAGGACAAGTTGTCTTCAGCCCTGGTTGGAGACAATGGGGCGGCTGATGGTGCTGTTCGTTGTCATGGCTGAGAGCTCCCATCTGTAACACACCAAGAGGATACACTGAGAGAAAGCACAAACACAGTGCCCAGGGCTGGAGCAGCTTTGCTTCGTGTCAGCCTCAGCTGTAGTCTCCAGCCCAGCCCATCTCAAAGGTACACAGTGCCAAGGGCCTCGGGCAGCCCTCAGCCAGGGCTGGAGCACCTCAAGGTGAGGGAACACCCACAGAGTGACCTCCCAGCAAGACACACCATACCTGATGTCGTGGGGAAGGCAGGACTGGTCCAGGCTGTACTGAATCACTGCTAGCTTACACAGTGTCTTCAGACTGGGGCCTGTGAAAAGAAAGAATTAAGCTACAGCAGGCCTTGACTGGACACCATGGAGGCTCCAGCATCATGCAATCAGTGCCAAAGGAAACAGGGCAGAGCCTTGTCTGAGGGACAAGGAACAGGGCACACCAGGGACAGGCAGGGGTGGTTTCTTTGCTCCCAACAAGAGGTCTGCATGCAGAAGTACACAGAGCATGGCTGCACCTGTGGCTGCTCTGCTTTAAGCCAAGCACATTGGTCAGACACAGCTGTCTGGCTCCAGGACATGGCACTTGGAAACACAGAGGGCACAGTTGGGAGCTTCACAGCAGGGCCTGCTCACAGGGCACCTTGTGGCAAGAGGTACAGGCTGGGCAGGAAGTGCTCACGTACTGAAGTCGAGGATGTAGAGATCTGAGTGATCCATCAGGTCGAATTCATCGCCCATTCCCTCCTCTGGAGATGGGCTGCAGAAACCAAGCACAGTGTGTCAGACAGTGCCAAAATTCTTATACTCCAACTTGGCAAGGGCTGTGCAAGTCCAGGAATGTTCCTGTCCATTCAGGGGCCCTGTGATCCCTCCTGCCCCTCTGATGCCCCAAGCAGCACCCAAAGTCATCACTTTCCCAGCTCCTTGCAGAGTAGACAGACTGCACAGAGCCGGGATGCAGAAACCCACACCATTTCCTCTGTGTAGCATGGGGTATCTGCCTCCTTTTCATGGATACCCATGATGATTCCAGCTATGAGCCTCCCCCTCACCTCACTTGTCCATCACTCCTGTTCTCATGTAGTTAAGATCTACTGCAATTTTTTCAGATTGGCCACTGAGTGCTGTAAGAGGTATGGAGAGAAAGCAGCTAGAAAACATCTGCATGGCAGGGCAAGCAGAGACATTTCTCAGTCTGAGTCAGGAATCACTTTGGACTCCAGACACAGCTGGAGTGGTTGTGCCAAAATAGGGATGACATTTCAGAAGACTGCAACGGAGCACTGAGCAGTGCAGCAGTCATTTTAAACCAATTCCGATTTGCTGATACTCCCATTTGATGTTGGTCCTGGAATGCTAATGAGGAACTATGCCACCAGGCATTTCTAGGGATCAGACAGCCTCACCTATGGTTTCCTGCCACTGTGGTCTTGATGGAACAACCAAAGCACCTGAGAGACTGGACACTATATCTCCTTGCACAGAGAGATCAGCCTGTGCTAAAACAGGGAAAAACTCTCCCATAGTTAATGGCTGTTTGGAGAACAAAGAAAGGAAAAGTGTTTTAAGTCCTGCTTTGGTCTGTGACAAACAAACGTAGTGTCCCTTCATTTCTTACCTGGGACCGACCTCACACAGTGACTCCTTGCCCCAGTGCCAGTTGTTTCCTCACCTATGAGCCACTAAGCTTCATACTATGAGACATGAGGCAGTACCTGCCCCCCGAGGTCCCCCCAACCCCAGGCCAAACTGCAGAGCACAGCTCACTGCTGGCAGAGACCTGTTGCTGATGGGACCCATCTGCCCGGATACAGGCAAGTGATCCTTTAACTCCACCTCATGTGCTTACCACACCACAATCTAATCTCACATCCACGTCACAGGAAACCCTAGACCATCCCTTATCTATCAAAGGAAAGCCAGCAGGCACCACGTCTGTGGTTTTAATCACCAAAAGGCAAGTAGCAGGGTGAGCCTGGAGTTCAAGACCAGGCAACCCCCTGCAGCTCCCAGGCAGCAGAGTGCAGGGCAAACCTTTGCCAGCCAGAGCCCAGCAAAACTGCTCATTCCAGCTGCAAAACAACTCACCCTGCACTCAGTGATAGGCCCTATTCTCTCACCAGAGCCAGGATTCCTGAGCCGTGTCAGGGAAAACACAGTCTCAAGCCAAATCTGGATCAGCATCTCTTCACCTAAAATGTTTTCTCCCCTGCCTTCTTCCTTGTGGATGGTCTCTGCACACTGAATTGCTGGTGGGCTTGGGAGGAAACCAGACCAAGGCAGCAACTGTGATACAGTTAATGGGAACACCAAGTTTCCTGGTCCCTTAAATGGGACACAAGTGATGGATTGCTCCTGACCACAGTGAGGGACCACAGGTCAGCCAAAAAGACCAAGCTCTGAGCAGGACTACCAAAGAAACAAAGCTTTTGGATTCCATAGGAGCAAGCAGCCTGCAGAAGTGCCTCTTCAGCAGTCTATAGGATGTGTGAATCCTGGAAGGGCAAACTGGGTTTTGCCTGCCCATCCCCCAGCGCTGATCCCTAGAAAGCTGAGCCTCCAGGCTCATCCTCTGAGAGTCTGTGCTGGAAAAGCCCATGCTGTGCAACTCCTCCCCCTTCCCATCCAGGGGAGCACAGGTCAGGAGGCAGACCACTGGGAGTTCTCCATTACAACGACTTCCTGGAAAACTTCTTATCTCACCAGGCAGCTCCAGAATACACCTGATAACTGTTACAGGAAGCGAGCATGGCCCACCCCCACCTCCCACTTCCCCAGCCCACAAGACCCTCCCTCCAGTTCAAGCAGGCTGCATTCCTGCCTGCCAGCAGCTCCTCTGAGCCCACACTAGTGCTGATGAATGTGCCTCTATTGGGGTTGAGCCTGACTTAACAAACAAGCTGGATTCTGAAGTGGTTGAGCGGAGAAGACAAGGCACTGTTGCATTGCTTGGAAAAGGTGAAAAAAGCTGGTGTCAAATTTGTGGTTTCCTAGCATTTCCCAGGAGTGCCAAGGCTTAACATCAGAGTTCAGCTGCTACTGTAACACAAATCTACACACAGCACAGCATCTGGGACCACCCAAAACTCCCATAAAGCCCTACCAAGCCTTCTGCTGTACTGAGCAGCACCCAATATATTTTGAGGAGACTGGATAAACTTAGCACCTCTGCATACCTCACCTGCACTGAGCACTCCCTCACAGTCACATGGACATCCTACAGTTAAGCACACCCCCTTTGAACCCCTGGAACCTGAAGGCCCTTCACCCCATCACACACTGGTACGGTCAGACCATCAGCAGAACCTGTCCTGCTTGGTTCTCTGCCCCAAGCTGGCTTCAGAAGCACCCCAAAAAGCCACTGCCAAGATCCCAGAGAGACCCCCATTTCCAAACCACATGGAGAGCTGAAAGCATGTAAGATGTCACTGCAAGGTAGATACTGACAAGCAGGACTGTGCTCCAGAGCTGCAATTTGTCACTTCAGAAGGCATAGAGTGTGTCCTGGTGATAGGCCACTTCCTTTCTTTTAGCAGCTGTTAAGGCTCTTGGCCACATCCAGCTGCCCTGAACCCTGACAGTATCACTTCCAGTGTTTGACAGCTAAATCCATAACACCAGGTCCCTGTTGTGAATGGAAATGTTGCTAAGAAACACTGGGACAGAAGGCAACATTGTCTTGTCATGTGTGTAAACTCCTCAAACAGCTCCCAGCTGAGGTGACATCCCACTGCAGCTTAGCAGCAGAACCCACAATTACCAACAGAAGAAAGAAGCTCTGGTGGGAGAAGCAGGGCAGCATGTTGGTGAAGATAAGTCAGTCTGAGGTCTGCTCTGGCACAGCAGACTCAGATATGTGTCCTTCTGACAGCAGGATCTTCTCTCTTATCCCCACGACCTCTTTACCAGAAAGCTTGAGCACTGCACAGCCCCTCCTGAGCAGCCTGTTACACCCTTCTGTCTCTACATGTACAAGATGGTTTGTCACCAGATGCTTCACAAGCTTACACGACACCTTCAGTCTCTTCCACGGCCTCTTTCCAGGGGAACCCCGATGTACATGATTGCTTACACTTGTCAGATAGACTGACACTTGCCATGTGCCTCTGATGTCCATCTGATACAGCATGGGTCAGAGCATGAAGGGACACTGTGCTGAAGGGAGTGGCAAAGCCTCTCACTTCACACAACTCACCTGGTACCTCCAAAGAGGATGATTTTGTCCCCCACTCTGCAGCAGCACTGCCGGCGGCGAGGACATGGCCCTTTTCCCTTGGGTTCAATCTTCCTCCAAGAAAGAGAAACTAACAGGAGAAGAAGAGCAACCAGCTTGTTACAGGAGCCTGGCCAAGACCAGCTACAAGCAGGTTATGAATTTAAACAGATCAGAGGAAAAGCAGAGGCCCACTACTCCAGAGACACCAACTAGCCAATATCCATCCTCCCCCTTGACCTCAGCAATGGCTAAATGATGCACTTCACTATGAAGTTGTTACTGAAGTGCCACTTACATGCCAGTCACATTCCTGGAGCTCTGCCTGCTGAGACAGGATTTACAGGTCATATCATAAAATGGTTTGGGTTGGAAGGGACCTTAAAGACCATCTTGTTCCAAACCCCCACCATGGGCAGGGACACCTTGCACCAAACCAGGTTGCTCAGGGCCCCATCAAGACCTTTCCCTTGCAAAGCCTGAGCATCAGGACCCACAGACTGCCATGGCAGCGGGTCCAACATCACCGGGAGCTGTACTGGGAAGAGCTGCACGAGCAGACAGGCAGCCTCCCTTCCCCAGAACCAGCCCCGGTGGGGATTTGGAGGAGGGAGACCCAGGAACCAGCTCCACCTGCTGGCAGGCTGCGATCGCAGAACACCTCGGCAGAGGGGCATCAATTGCTGGGACAGCTCGGCTGCGGGGGGAGGGAGTGGGAAACTGAACCATGTGGAGACAGCAGCCTTTGTTCTTGCTTCTCTCTGTGGCAAGGGTGCTTGGGGGAGACAACGCACAGGACTGAAACCTGCAGGAGCTCTCACACCAGCTCACAATCAGCTTGGGGAACAGCAGGTTGGCTGCTCTCAGATAACTTTACTATGCAAAGCAATTAGCAAACAGAATTAGTCTAGACAGTGAAGTGTGCCGGCGGAGCCAAAACCAGCTCAAAGCTGGCTGATATTCAGGGTACCAGCTGAAGAACCACCCCTTCTGCTGCACAGTTTAAGCTGGTACCAAGAGATGGTGATCCTGCAGCTGAAGTTGAATGGTTTCCCCAGCTATAGTCTCTCTGTTCCCTAACCCTATTGCTTCCCCATATTTTCTGTTCTGTCCTTACTTTTGCATATTTAAGAACAAGACAAAGTTTTTCCACTGAAATATGTCTTTCAGTGAAATATGTCTTTTCCAGTGAAATATGTCCCATTTTCCACTTTCTGACTGAGATTTGGAAACGTCCCAGGGAGGAACAGGCACAGTAACAAGTTGCTGTTAGAAGAGCCAAGAGCCATTCCCCCCAAGCAGTACTCCTTGGACAGTATGTTCCCATGAGCACTCACATGCCTGAGGGCCCAGAGCACTATCACTGCACAAGTTAAAAGGATAAATACCTGGATTGAATTTCCAGAGGTCATGGAAGTGTCTGTTCAGACGTGCATTGTAGCCACCAAATACATACAGTTCCCCATTGTAGCTGACTGGAGGGAGTAAGCACAGATGTTAGAGGGCCACCCAGAAAATCCCTGACCCAACATCAAACACAAAGCAATGTGGTACTGGCTGTCAGCCTCTCCTAACATCACCTTCATGTTCAGTGTGGTGTGCAAGGCTTTTTGGTGGGCAGCAGCTTTCCACAGAAACTGGGCTTTGTGCATCCCTTGCTAACCCACAGCCCCACCCAGCAGAGCAGACATCCCTTCTAAGGCAGGCAGAAATTTCCTTCCACCATCCTCCACCCTCAGCAGACCCACACTCACAGGCTGAATGGCTCCGCCGGCCCTCCGGGAGCACAGGAGTGGGAGGGGAGTCCAGCCAGGAGTTGGTTTCTGTATCAAACACTTTAATGCGGTTACAGTAGATCTCATTGTTGGAATGAAATGGCCCAAAACGATCAGCTCTGCCACCAAACACGTACATCTTTGTTCCAATGATGGTAGCTGAATGAAAATCTCTCCAGCGAGCTGGAGTACCCTGAAGAACGGAGTGAAAAACAAAGATGAAAGAAAGAGTGCAGATTACCCAGGGAAATAACACATCTTGATGGGGATATTGGGTGGCTGCCTTCTCCTGGAGAACTCCCCATCCTGAAGATCCCAGCCACCTCAGCCAGAAGCTGTGAGACGAGTGTGGGCACCCACCACAGAGAATAGCAGAATAGCAAAACTTGCTCCACAAACCAGAGTGAAAAACAGACACTGACCTTGGCAGAGATTAAGGTCCACATCATGTTTGTGGTGTCCAATTTATGGATATCATTTGAAAAGCAGTCAGCCTGGAAGATAGATGAGCAGCTTGGTCACAAAGAGACTGAGAAGCCTGGTCACATCCAACTCCTTCAAAGATGCTGCCCTACAAACCTGGAGCATCCTTTTGGAGTCAGTACTAAAAGACAGGGTGCTTGCTCAGGCAGCACTTACCACCTAACAAGAGGAAAGCAAACCCTGTTTCTTCCCAAAGGCGTTCTGTCTCTTCCTGCAGCTTTCCCACTTATTTGGTGCCCAGTTCCTACCCCAAAGGCTGTCCTGCACACAAGGAGCCTGCCTCCTCTCCATGTAGCAGCAGAAAAAAGAGGCATTAGCAGGACAGTCTAAACTGGCTCTGCTAGGGCTGCCTAATGAGACACAGAAGCTAAGATTACTTCTGGGAAGCTGAACATCCAGAAGCAAATACATACCAGGTTCTGAGATCCCACAAAACTCATCTGCAGCTGGCTGCCTGGAAGAGATTGCATTCACACAATGTGGACTTCTGCTCTTCCAGGCAAGGTAGAGAGCAGCAAGACAGCCAGAGGTTTATTTGGTCTTGGTTAAAAACAAAACACATCTGAACCCCTCCTGCTGCTATAATTAATATAATGGACTTGGCCTCAAAAAAAGAGGGAATAATCCAGAGAATTCTGCATCTGAGCCCCAGCTTTCTTCCAAACAAACAGATGTGACTTTGTACATCTTTTCTGGAACCTAGTGATAGGCTGAAATTATATTTACCCACTTCTTAAGATCAGATCATAAAGATTTGCTAAAAAGAGCATTAGGCACACTGACAGTTATTGCAGGATGAGCTTTGGCTTAAGGTATTCTTAATGGGAAGGCAACCAAGTGTTTGCTGAAAGGGATCAGTAAGATGTCAGAGCAGGTAGAGACTACGGGGAACATACACCAGACTAGGACAAAACCTCACAGCAACACTGCAGAAAGTGAATTTTATGGCTCATTTCTGAGCCAAATTAAAATAAATGTAGATCAATATATACTTATTTTAGAACGTTGTATATTTGTGCATCTACATTTGGCTGAGAAATGAGCCAGAAAAAAAAAATTTACCTCTTTGTGGTAAATATGTTTTGTGAAAGTTAAAAAAAATCCAAAACTTTTTTGGACTTGCTTTTCCAACCAGCTTCTCCGCAAAACAACTGGCATAACCTGGGTACTAATGCCATAATTTGCTAAGTTACAAAATTACAGTGACTAGGAATACAAATATGCCCTCGTGTCCTGCCTCTACCAGTGTCCTGGGTATCAACACCCTCTTTCCCAAGGGCTCACCAATTAACAGTTACAGAGACTACTCACCAGCTGTTCATAGCCTCCAAAGATAAACATGGTTTTTGCCAGGACACAAGCTGAGTGCCCATCTCTTGCCCCTGGGACCATTCCAGACACCTTTGGCGTGAACCACTTGTGCGTGTCTGAAATGAAACAAAACAAGAGGCAACGCTGCGAAAACACAGGAGGAGCTGAGGGGGGATAGCTCTATTACTACTGTTCTTAATTTCTAAGTCGAAAATCAGTCCTGCTTTCTCATACAGCACCTGCTCTGCCAGAGAGGTTGCAAATTTCTTTGGGCAAAGCTACCTGCCTGAGCCTCCACAGAGGGACACAGTGACAGAAGTCTCAGCCTCTGGACATGGCCACCAACTGACAAAGAGCTCACATTTTAAGTGTGAGTAGTACAGCACAACTTGAACAATGTTACTTTTACTGAATCTCTTGCCAAGTGTACTTGTGAGTTATTTATCAAGTCTGCATTCATACTTTCTGTTACAATGAAGCAATAATGCTAAGTGGCTCAACTGACCTCATAGTGGGAGATGCTCAGTAACTGAGCATAACTGAGGAAAAACTGCTCTCAAACCCAAATAGAAATCACTTAACCACAAGCTCTCCATGTTAGCTGTTGTGCATATCCCCACCTCTGCAGTGCAGCTCTCACTGTCTTATCTGCTCCACTTGTTATATTCTCATCCCCTCTTCCTCACTTTCCACCCTTCACAATCCTCCCTGTCAGCCAGCGCCAGACAGATTCAGCCCCTTAGCCTGCACACTCCAGGGGCTGGCTTAATTTAGAAGATGACTTAAAATCCAGCCAGAGCTGTTCTCTATGCCAGGGCAACACAGAGCCAAGCCAGCGACTCACTGCCAAGTGCAAACAGGCACCTGCCCCACGAGCTCAGAGAGGCACAGATAAGCCTCAAGGCTGCAGGAGACATTTCTCTCACCCTCCCTAATGACTCTTGGCTGCCAAAACCAGTGCTTATTTCAGAGAGTCATATCACTGGAGCCAAAGCATGAAGATGGCTTTTCTGAACTTGGCCCGCGGACACAACTGTCCACCTATGCTCCATCTGGCACCACACAAAGGGTCTTGCAAGGTCAGCAGAATCCCTGGGGAGCCTCCAGTGAAACATCTCAGGGCTATCGAGTTCCCTTTCTTCCTGGGGCTGCTTCCAAACTCAGTCACACCATATCAGCAACAGCTCATCCAAGTGCAACTTGTTAAATTAGAGATGGAAAAGAACTCAATTTGTGATCTGCTCAACACCACAGGGACAAAACTGCACTCAGACAGGACTTTATTTAGCCTGATGTGACTCCTACAGCAGAACTTACACTACAGACATGGGACCATGACTGCCAGACTTACTTTCCAGGAATGGCAGGTTTATGTGTACAGACAGCTGCAGAGGGTTTGGAGCAGGGATTTCTGTTAATTTTCACTTAATGCTAAAGCACTGGAGCTGCCAGGGAGATCAGGCATGTCTCACTACACAGCCTCTGTGTAGGCAGAGGGTTACTGGTGGCTTCTCAGCTGCATGTGTCAGGGAAAGGAAGAGGGAAACCCTGTGCCACAAGCTGTAAGATATTTCCTGGTAGAGACCCTTGACCAAGCACCAGAGCAAGTAGTTTCCTTGCAAGTCCAGCAAGACAGTTTCTGGCCAGTATTTAGATGGACTTGCCTCCCGAATCCAGATATACTCCTTTTCTTTCATGACACTTGTGTCCATGCAGTTCCTGATGGTGCCTTTTCTCCTGTGGTGCTTCAGCAGTGCTATGGAGAAGCCAGCCAAAAGGCTCAAGGAGTTTATTTTTCAGGTTTATCTAACTTGACTCATGTCTTCCCTGATTTTGGCATCCTGTCCCAGACTACTCCTGTGCTTTATTCCTCACTCTCCTTCATGCCTTCAGAAAGAAGGACCACACTGGAAAGGAACCACAATCCTCAAAAGCTCAGCCCCTTCTTGCTTCAACCTTCAGCTACAATTAAGGAATACTACATCAGACAGAGAGTACACTGCAGTTGTAGTTACTATCCGAGAGAGCACACAAAGCTGATAGAAAAATCAGAACCATTTTCATTATTAGACAAGATCAGCAATCTCTGCCCAAAAGCTTTTACAGAGATTTAAGCACACAGACACAATGGCCACCATACTCCACTTCTAAAACTCCTGAAACAGACAGTGACACCATTTCCTCCAGACTGTCACTGAAGTACAAAAAAACAAGTTGGGGAGCAGAGTTTGGTCAAGTTGTGACAAGGAAGAGTGAGAAGCTGGAACTTACTGACATCAAAAGCATAGAGCACGTTGCAGGCTCCCTCCGTGTCGTTGCGACCACCCCAAATGTAGACGGTGTCGTCGATGAGCACAGCTGAGTGTCCATACCTCATGTAGGGCACCTCCCTCACGTGGTCTCGGCTGTTTGTCCACACTGGAGGCAACTTGATCCAGCGTAGAGACACTGGAAACACAAGTTTGAGCCCTTGTCAAATGCTAAGCCTGCTAAATCTCTCACAGTTCATAACCCATCCTGCGCGGTGCTTTTTACCCCGTGACAAAGTGCAGAAGCAGTCAAGTAAACAAGAGAAAGCTGTGTCTGACCCCGAGTAGTAGCTAGTTAAGAAATACAGAAGGAAGTCCTTTGGAGGCCCAGAGGACAAAAGGAGGCTCTATTCTACAACAGTTCACTAAAAAGGTTTCCACTCTGGCTCATCCTAGACTGCGAGTGAAGATACAGCACACACACAAACAAATAGGGAAAGAAAAATTAAAAAGTACAGAGGTGACCATGAATGCAGACACTACTTCAAGCTAAGGAGGTTGCTGAAGATACTCAAAGCTAGAAGAATGGGCAGCACAGGAATAACTCACTGCAGTAATATGCAAGGGAACACCTGAAGGCATCACTTGGACTTGCAGAAGCGCAGTTAAAGTAAAGCAACCCAGGAGATTTGTAGGAACAGGGTTCATTTGCTTTTGTTTTGGTTTTTCAAGCTATAGATGAGGTGGCCATCTATCTCCTTTACTCTCATCTGTACTCAAGCTCTCCCTGCCACCTTGCATTATGAATAGGAGTTCCTTGGGATTACAGGTTCTCCTTCCTGTGAGTCATGTCCAGCAGCAGCCAGAACAGTCAACAGGTATTAAAGGGTTTAATGATAGTGCAAGAGACACAGCAAGTGTTACACAGCCATTACATAACAGGACCAGTCAGTCTCCCTCTGCCACATACAGCCTCCAGGTTTGTTTTCTACATGGAGCTGATAAAAAATGTAGCAGAAAACAGTCTGCAGTTCCTCTGAAATACTAACATAGAGAGAGGGAAAAGTCAGGCATCTCAAAAGGTGAACCTCTACCCCAAAGGCAGAAAGGGCACTGAGGAAGCACATCCAATGCTAAAGTCAAGCTAGACTGGATGCTTCCTACCTAAAACATAGTCTTCATCTTTGGAAGACTGGCAAGAGATCATTCAAAATCTGGTATCTTGGCACTGCCACCTGACAATGGTAGTTGAGCAAGAGCTTGAGAAGCCACTGTCACTTCCCATGTGGTAGCTGCAGCATTCTGACACTTTAATGTTTGGGAGTGGTAAGAAGGGAAGACAACACAAGAGCATTCCTTTGGGCACAGTCATTATGCTTCCCCAGAAGAGTGGTGCTCTACTTGGCACGTTCTACAACATTCAGCTGTGTTGAATGTGAAAGCCCAGTCCCTCTGGACCGAGGTGAATGTCACTGCTCACAGGATCCTGAGCTACACCTCCTCTACACTGTGAGTAGGTCACTTTGGCAGCCCTCTGTAACCAATGCTTTTATCCCTGCTATACATCAGTCTTAAAGGAGAGAATTCACTGCATCTTACAGATAAACTATGTTTGTCTACATGTGAGTGTTAGAGAATTCAGCACGCTGTCCAGTCTTCAAAACTGGTCAGTGGTTCTCTGTTGGCTCTGTTAAGCTGAAGCCACCCAAGTGTCCCATGCAGTTTTTTAATCACCTGCCTAATTACAGGGAAATACTTCATGGACCAGTTCATAACCTCATCAGTTCAAGGAGCACTCAACCAAGAAATACAGCCTCTGCCAGCACAACCATGGCTCCAACTCAGCCTCATGACAAGTACTGGTTACCCTACACAAATGGCTCCAGTTGCAGATGCTTTTCTAAAAGCTATGCTGTGAATCTGCATGATAGCTGTTACCAAAATGGGAAGGCCTCCTTCCTAGCCAAATGCCCCTACTGACTCCATCAAGCTGGCACCAGCTGTCAGCTGCCCCACAGGGAAACAGCTCAGATGTCTACACCTGGAATCTAAACTGAGTGCACTGGCTTGCATCCTACTCCTTCCATACTATGGGCAGCTGAGTATGGACATGCTGCAAACTGGATGTGGGACTTGAGCCAGCTCAATATCACCTCTTTGCACCTAGCTGAGTTCATGTTCACAGAGAACAAGGACAAACCAAGCCATTGGCTACATGACTACTTCAGTGAGTGCTTATCTGAGCAGTCAGGTGAACTACAGCCCCTCTGTGTCCTGTCCCTGAAACTGAAAATGCAAGGCTGCAGAAGGAAAGAGGCTCATACCCACACTGATAACTTTTCCCGGAAATTAAGAGACAGCATTTTAAAGGGTATAACATGTCAGGCAGCAGCAGGCAAGAAAAGCAATAACTGAGCCCAGCAACCCAAGTCCTTTGTGCCCCACAAGGACATGTTTACCTGCGTTGAAGACATGGACGTCGATCTGCCGCAGGGTCTCATAGTCCTCTCCGGAGCAGTACCCACCAAAGGAATAGACCTTGTGCCCGACAGCCACGGCCGCGTGGTTCACCCTCCGTGGCCCACCTTCCAAGTGCACTGCCCACCGTAGCATTCCTCCCTGCAAGCCAAGCGGTCTTCAGGGCCCCCAGTGCCACAGCCACATGCTTCCGAGGCCACTGCAATGCCACCTGGCTCTGCAACACAGACACAATGCCAAAATAATGAGATCCATCCTGCAGGTCTTCCTATCTCCCTTGAATGCCTGCTACAAAGGTTACCTTAATGTATCCTCATTCACCTGCCTCCCGATTGGAAATATTCCTCTTGGGAAGGGGACATGGAGCAGGGCTCAGAGGAGCAAGCAGAGATGCCCTTGTGCACAAAACCCCTCAGGGTGGCTGCACAGGCAGCCCCAGCCAAACACCTTCAGCCTGGCCACGCACATGTCATGTACATGTCACAGCCATTTGTCTGCATGAGTGAAAACACACAGTGAGAGCCAACAGTGAAGGTGAAAAGAACAGACCCAGAGGGAAGAGCATGCTCTTCGGATCAGTTCTGAGAAACAGCAGAGGGAAACATTAAAACAAAACACCCAACAAAAAAACCTCCAAAGAACCACCCCTACATAAAGCAACCAAATTCCCATTATGGGAGTGGGAGACAACATTAGCATTTGGACTCATTGATTTGAACACTAAGGTTCAAACTAATTAGACATGAGAGAGCAGAAAAACCCTAATCTAGGTAGAAAGCTCTTTGCTAATACTCAGAAAATGTCTTCCTCCCACAGGAAATCCAGGCATAACTATAAAAATTCTGTAGCACCATATCTTGTTAAACAACTGATATACTTCATTCCTCAAACATATGGCTTAGATCATATCTTAGAGAAGTCACCACAGCTGATTGTTACAGATTCTCCTTTGGATCTAAGAATCTAAAGCAGAGTCCTGCCCAGGTGCTTCTGAAACAGCCGGTCAATTTGATTTTAACAGTTTTCTCCCAGCTGAAAAAGAGCTATTAGAAGAGATGTCAGTGTTTCAGACAGCACCAATTTTGTTCTTTTATTTCTTGGTTATAGGTTATTGAAAGATTCAGTCAGCCTGCTCCCATCCCACAATCAGTTTTAGCCTTTGCAGAATCCAAAGAAATTTGGGAATGCCTTTGAACAAGGACTAAATTCTGACACATAAAATTCCTACACTCATATTTCATTTTGGAAAGTAGTGGGTTTTGGCAAGGAGGACTTCCCTCCTGTTTCAGGTTTCTGAAGTAGCTGGAGGGCAGCAAGAGGGGCAGTGCCATGCTGCTCTGCTCCAGTTGGCCAGCACCAGCCCTTCAGTCAAGTGGAATCACTGCTCACAATGGGGCCCATCAGCAGCCTGACCACCCCAGAGCCTGGCCCACCCACACACTCACATTTTATTCCCTTCTGCGGGAAGACTAAGAGATGCCATCAACAGGAAGCTTCTGGCATGAAGCAGAGCTCAGGCTTCCAGCTTCATCCACTGACTCCACAGACAGTTCAAAACCATTCAGTAACCAGTCACCTCATTCCAGAACTCCCAAATGTCATCAAAATTCGAGCAGCTTCTTTTTAAAGTTATTTCTTTTTCGAGTTGTTTCCATGCTCTGTGCATGAATGCTACAGTGACAGGATATGTGCAAAGCCCAAACAGAGACCATCCTGCAGCCTTACCATAACAGGTGTCTCTTCTGCAAACCTGCCTATTCCTGCAGCAACCACCCTCAGCTAAACTGCAGTCAGTAACCCAGAAAGTCACAGCAAGCTTTGCTCCAGCAGGGCCCAGGAACAGCCCTTGTCTTCTACAGGCCATGCTTCAACTTCAGATCTAGCAGGTTTGACTTTTTTCCTTAAACAACTTACTTTTTTTTTTTTTAAGCCAGGCAGCACTCTTGTATAAGTCCTCTGCAAAGCTACTGAACAGATGAGTTTCCATGGAACCCACCAAAGCTATTTTGAAGGCTTCACATATCTAAATCTGTTTCCTACCTCAGTCACAAGTTATTCCTGAAAACTCTAACCAATGTTTTCCTCATAATCTCTTCTTGTTTAAGTGATTCTGTAACAGATCCCTCAAGGAGTTTAACTGGTCTTTATCACCAGCATCAGTATTTTCAACACCCTTCAGACTGAGCCCAATCCAGGAGGACCAAGAGGATGAATCTTGCTTTCAACTTCTCTGCTTGGTTCCTACTGAGGTAGAGGAGCATAGCTGCTTGGCACTGTAGACATTGTAACAAGGCCCCTGCCTTTTTTGTCCCTCACCCTTGGGATTTCCCTTGAGCCAGGTGCAAGGATGCTGGTCCTGTCACTGCCACAGGAGCTGGCTACCCTGCCCCAGCAGCTCTGCTATTCGAATCAGAAGGCAGCTCATCCCAAGAGGTTAATACTGTCCACTGAGAAACAGCAGCTCCAGGCCCAATCCCTGGCACTGCAAGAAAGATGCTGAGGTTGAAGTAGCAATGCTGAAATGCTGTTTCCTAGAATTACTTGGAAAGTTTTTCACCAAATGATTGCTTTCCAGGTGAACTGGCAGGTCTGGAGTGGTGGCAAGGGCAATGGGATGGAAGCTGGCTGCGCTTTGCCTTGGCTCTGTCCAGGGATACCCCTTTAGAGCAAACACAGAGCTCTGCCAGCACAGCCTCCTGCTGCCCCTCCTTAGAGCCAAGAAAAGCAAACACTCATGTGAGCACTTCATGAAGAGAGAATGACCAGAAGTGTGAAGTAATCTTTACAGGGTCATGGGAATACACAGGGTTTAACAAGCTGTCAGGGTTTTTCCAAACCCAAGAGCTCTTCTGTACACTAATAAAAGCACCCATGCAAACTCCCATCTTCCTCTTCTGCCACTGGCCACAACCCTACCCTGTAACTACCACATCTTCCTGCCATCACCAGGCATTTGTCTGCCCTTTTTTCAGCCACATACAGGCCCGGCCTCCCCGTCTCCCTGCAGAGCCCTGTCTCCTGAGGATGCCTCCCCCACTCCACTCCATGCTTTCTGTGCCCAGCTCCAGATTCTCCTCTCCTGTCTTATTTACAAGTGTTTCTTTAGACCAATCTTCTGTCCCAAAGCATTTTCCTCCTCCAAGCCCCCTCTATGCACTATTTGTAAATAGGAGTTAGACACATATTTTGAGAAAAAACTGTATTTTCTGTCTTACAACTATGGACACTGTAAAATTCCATTTCAAGTTTTATTTCCAATGATAATTTATATCATATAAATGAGGACATAAATAAACCACTTTTCAATCTTATTCCTATGAGGATTTCTTAGTAGGAGAAGTGCACTTGACATTAGGCTACAGCTTAGATTTCTTTAAACATCATAGAGGACACAGCCAAGGAGAGAAGGAAACAGCAAAATTGGTAAGAAACAATTTGCTCACAATTTCCCCCAGCCAATATTACATAACCAATAGTAGGTTATGCAAAATACATTCTGTGGTTTCTCATTTAGGACACCAGCAACAGTGATGTAAGCTATAAAACAAAAATATTGATAAAACAGAGGCAAATTGTATTAGAGAACTGAGAGGGCATTGCAGGAATCACAGCTTCTGTTGAAGCCACTGCTTGCTTCCACTGACTTACATTAGCTCCTCATTTCCACTCTCCAAAAACTAACAGATATCTTGCTTCCAACCATGCAATCTTCACAACTCCTCATTTCCCTGGTCTGCCATGACCTATACAGAAATACAGAAAAGCACAGACGATGCAGAGAAAGTCTGAAACTCTGGTAGGTCCTGTCATTAACCAGGAATGCCAGGAATAAGTACGTTTCTAAAAATCAGGATATGCTGCACTTACTGGTGAAGTACCTGATGCTGATGATGCTGGAAAATAAGTGAGCACAGCAGTGAGTTGTTCCTCTGACACAAAGCACCAGGAGCATTTCACTGCTAAGCCAGGGAATAATGAGATTTAATTCAGCTCTACATTCTTCAAAGATAGCACCTATAGATAGCACTCATATCTCTGGTTGTGCTGTTGCCTGAAGATGCACTTATTGCCTGAAACAACCTTCATCCCAACTGCTACAGTTTACACCTAACAAGAGCCTAACAACACAGCATGTAGACATGTGAGATCAACCAAAATATCACTCAATAATCTCTCACTAGCATATCTTCCAAAACTGTTGTGGTGACTTGAACACTGTAGCACAGATAGAAAAAAATCCCCAAAACAACAACAAAAAACCAGTAACCAGTAATCATAGGTTTTAGTCAGTTTTCACCTGTTTGTTCTATTGGCTTCAGGGTTACTATTTTCAATCCCTACAACTAATTATGAAAACACTTCATTCAAGATAGAAAGCTACTGAGCATCTCCAAGTACAGTAGCCAGGTGATAATCTTAAAACAAACCCACATATCCTTGGATCCACTTCTTTGCTCAAAGGGAGCCCACCGGGCTCTCTCACTCCTCTATGCACATAGAAGGAAACCTAGTGCCATTTCTAAAAGCTGCTCAGATTAGCCTTGCTGCATCCAATTCCCAAAGCAAGGGGGAGAAACCCAGCAGCAAGTGGCCTGGATTTTCAAGGACTCGTTCTGTCACCCCTAGAATTACAGCAGCACCCCAAGAAGAGCAGCCTACCCTGCAAAGCTGCTCCAGAGAGCAAATCCTACCGTGTGGCTGCTTCAGCCCCGTCTCCCAAAAGACACCAGCCACAAGGTTTAGTAACCCTTAAAATAGCCCAACCAGTTCACAGCAGTCCATATAGACAGTTCTATTTCAAGCACATCCAACATACTGTTAGAGATAACATGAGAACAACCCGCTTTCTTCACTTGTGCTTGACATTTATCTAATGCTTGGAGCATTTGTGCTAAGGCAGTGTGAAACTGCAAGCTTGCACATTCAACAGCTCGGACACTCACAATGCAATTCCAGCCCCAGTGAACTAGACGGTGCTAGAACAGCCCTTGAGCTCATGAACTGAGCCTGCTCTGGAAGCTCACGTTAGCCATAGGAATCACACACCACGCTGCTCAGGCACAAATTTATGCCACTGGCCACCCCTACAGCCAGCCTCACCATCTCCTTATTTTTCACCAAATATTTTGCCCAGTGCTGACTTACTTTTACCTAAAGCCTACCTGAGATTCTGAACCTACTGAGCTGGCTTCTATTCTTCACCTTGCTTCCCAAACTCCAGCTTCTCTGTGCAGTGTGCCTAAGCTTTGGAGATACCGCTTGACACCCACTTCCCCATCAGGAATTTGTCTCAGCCTGTCAAGCTGTTTCTGCCATGCCAAGGGCAGCCCTTGGGTTGGGAAGAAGGCTCAGGAAGCTGAGCTGTCAGCCAGTGTGGCATTTCTTGCTTTACACAGGGCTACATCAGTTTGTTCTTCTACCCCTCTGTTGCACTTTCACTGATCCCCAGGCAGAATGGTCTGCTGGGCTTGGCCACGCATAGGGCAAGCTCACAGGCCCACAGGCTCACAGCCTTCCCTCTGCCTGGCACATGGGACCGGGGAAGACCAGACATGCTGCCCCAAAACAGCCATGACTGGGTGAGAAAATAAATGGTCTGAAACCACACGACCCCATGAGATGGGGAGAGAAGGTGCAGGAAAGGTCATGCCAGGGCAGAAGGGCAGCCTCCCTGACACAGAGGAGGATAGGGATGTGTGGGGCCACAGAATCCTTTAATGATGAAGAAGACCACCAAGCACTGAGTCCAGCCATTAACCCAACACTGCCAGGCCCACTAACACTCCATGTGAAAGTGCAACATTTACAGATTTTTTTTAGCGCTTTCAGGGGTAGTGATTCGACCATTTCCCTGGGCAGCCTGTTCCAATGTTAGACTACCCTTTTGTGAAGGACTTTTCCTAATATCCAGTCTAAGCCTTCCCTGGTGCAGCTTGAAGCCATTTCTTCTTGACCTGTCTGGCAATTGTTACCTGGGAGCAGAGACTGGCCCCCACCTGGCAACAATTTCCTTTCAGGCAGTTGTAGAGAGTGAGAAGTCTCCCCTGAGCTTCCTTTTCTCCAGGCTGAACACCCCCAGCTCTCTCAGCCGCTCCTCATAGGACTCTTCGGTCTGGACCCTTCAGCAGCTCCTTTGCCCTACTCTGGACACACTCCAGCACCGTNCGCGGCCCCGACAGGCCCTTCCGCGGTGCCGGGCCCCGGCCGCCCTCAGGGGTGGCTCCCTAGGTTCCCCGCCCCGCCCGGGCCCGGCCCCGGCGCTCCACTCCAGCCCGGGCCCAGACCGAGATGGCACCACTCAATGGCACCGGCGGCGCGTGCCAGCGGCACCGCCTGCCGCGGCCGAGGCCCGTTTCGGGACTACAACACCCACAGTGCCCCGCGGCGGCCGCGGTAGTTCCGGGAGGCGGCGGCGGCGGCACCTCGGCACCGCGCCCGGTGCATGGCGGTGGTGCTGAGGATGGGTCCCGAGCGCGTCTGTCCCCGGGAGCCTGGGCCGCCGGAGGGCCCTGACGGCGCGGCGGGATGGAGCGGCGAGGAGGAGGAGGAAGAGGAGGAAGAGGAGGAAGGCGGCGGGTACTTGTATCAGCCGCTGAGCCAGGAACCGGAGCAGGGCCTCGGCGAAGCGGGCCCCGGCCTGCAGGAGCGGCTGCAGGTACCGCCCAGCGCCTCCCGCCGGGCCGGGGCCGGGGGCACCCGCGGTCTCGACTCCCGCTGCCCGTCTTTCTCTGCAGATGTTGAGGCTGCATCTGCCCGACCCGCCGGTGGACAGCGAGGAGGAGAATGAGGAGGAGGCAGCGGAAGGCGCCACGGCTCAGAGCAGCCACAGCTCCATTCCCATGGATGCAGGTAACCGCGTCTCCGGCAGGACCCTCCCGGGGCTCCGCCGCGGTCTCACGGCCTCTCTATTCCCAGAGCATGTGGAGCTGGTGAAGAGAACGATGGCCAGCGTGAAGCTGCCCACCCTGGGCATCCCTGCCTGGGCCAGCCAGATCTCGGAGGAGCAGTGGAAGGACGTGGTGCAGCGCACGCTGCAGGCCCGGCAGAGCCTCGGCGGCCCTCGGCCTCAGTGGAATTGAAGTCTGAGCTTCGGCACAGGGGCTTCAAACCCCAGCCCTCCCTCCACCCTGGAAGCACCCACTGCCTCTGAGCCACGTGCTGACAGGACTTGCCAGTATCAACCTTCCAGTTTGTCCCACTGACATTGTCTGATTTTCCTTCCCACTCCTTTTTCCTTCGTTCTGGCTGGTGCATAAATCAATGTGATGACTTGGTGTTGGCTTCCTCTACCTCTCAGGAGGCAGATTGGTTTCCATGTCTGGATGCATACAGGGCGATGGGGCTTGGCTGGCTTTGCCCGGATTCCCGCAGGACAAACACTGGACTTGGCCCCATGGTGACAGTACCAGAGAAGTCACTCTCCACGCTAGGGCCTCTCCTCTCAGGATAGGGTCTGTGTGTTGGAATATCACAGGTGGAGCAAGATGTGTCATTCCAAGAGATTGGTTTTATTTAGTTCTGTACATACAGGGACATCTGTACAAAATCCAACACTTTCATACTATGTAATGCTCTACTGAAAATAAAGTACACCATATGTACATATGAACTGTAAGCAGCTTAATACTTTGTGTCCAGGGTGTGAATGCAGTAGTTTTGCTTTTTCCCTTGGGAGGAGCAAGCCAGGTGGAGAGGAAGAGGCAGCTCCAGTTCTGTCCATTTGGCTGATGTGGGGAAAGGCATAGGCAGAAATGAGCAGTACTAATGCTAGAAACCAAGTATTGAGCAAGGGGCAGCTGTAGCGTGGCAGATGCAGGTCTGCCTATGAGCAGTACATGTGGTGAGAGGGTGAGCACACTCCCCCCTGTCTCACATGGTCCCCTTCTGAGGTGTCCAAGACACTGGAATGAATAGGCAGCAAAGAAAGGATGATGTGAAGGTACTAAGCCTAAGTTCCCTGACCCAAAACAAGACACAAAAAGCTATGGGAACATCAAAGCTGTACAGCACATAATCATGATGTGTTACAATCCTGCCCCTGCACATGGCACAACCCCAGCAGCATTCCTCTGGCCAGGGTCAGGGGCTGCCAGCAGAGACAGATCATCTGCAAGACAGTGCCAGTCTGCACACCACAAGATTCTGTTCCCTCCGCAGGCAGAGAGCAGCCCACAGCAGGGAAAGGCAGCCACTGCCCAGCAGCAAGCAGGCTCGAGGGTACACCATGCTGTAGCAGTCTAAAAATGAGGTCTTGGCTTACAGCGCAATGCTAAGCAGCCAGTTGGAGAGCCTGTGCTGAAACAGGAGGGAGCCTCCTGCCCAGCCTGAGCCTGGCAGCCCTCATTTCTGCTGTGCTGCTCTGGTGCCATCGGCACCACCCGGTGCATGTCCACATGCTGTGCCAGGCGTGAGGTAATTGATTGGCAGCTGATCATGAGCTCACACTAAAATGTTCAAAATAAGCAATAACCTCCCTGAGGTGTTTCTGAAGTCTCCTGACGAACTGGCCCATTGCGTGAGGCGGAGGGGAGGTGGGGTCCTGCGTGACTGGGGGGGAATCTCACACTTGCACCCACCAGCTCCTCCCAAGAGATGGTGGCATTCCTGGTGAGGGCTGAGCCCGGAGAGAGCTACAGAGAGAAGGGATGCAGGATACACAGGTCAAAACAGCCTCGCTGGGGTTGGAGTAAAGACGTGCTGCACACCAGCAGAAAGATTAGAGAGGGTGATCCTCTGACCTGGGACTGGTTTACTGGTGAGGACAAGCAGATACACCAGAACCTTCTACAACATCCCATGCTGTTGCAAAGCAGTGTCAGGCTAGCACCAACCCCGCAGGCTCCCTGCACTACTGCAAACCCACTTAAGCTTATGTGTCAAGAAAGCAGGTGCAGCAGGTAAAAAGCAGGGACTCCCTCTCTATGACAAACCAGCCTCTGAGGTGGCGCCTTGGCCTGGCACTAAATCTGCACCACAAACAACAGGGGTGAAAGCTGGATCACAGTAGCACCCAAGTGCTGCGCAAGCCCCTGGGCTATCAGCAAGTGTTTCTAAATGCTAAGTTAGCAGGAGTCCCTGATGCACCATTTGATAACTAACAAGGGCCTCGAGCCACAGCGGGTGCCAACAGTAACAGGACAGGTGAACTTTGCTCAGAGCACCCACCAAAGCGATTCAGCAGTAGTGCTTAGCCATTGATAATAATGAAGCGACAACTGAACACTCAAACTCAGCCACACCCTATGAGGTGTATCCACCGCTTCCACTAGCTTGCAGAAATGGCTAGCAGCACAAGCTTCCTAGAAACTCTGGCCCTGAAGAGCTAAGGATGGGATACAGAGACAAAGGGAGAGCTGCAGGAGTATTTTAATTGAGCAGGTGGAGGAGGAAAGTAGAAGTCAGTGGCTGACACCTGCTACAAAGCGGGAAGTTAATTCTGGACCCACAATTAACCCGAGACATCGGGAAGGAGATGAGTCAGCACCGACCAACACAATCAGCAGAAGGAATTCACTTTCTCACAAGAGAGCTTCTAAGGATGCTCTAAAGGGAGGACTGCAATAGTATGTAGTGCTTGCACCCAGCTTAACTGGGGGTGGCAAAGCACTGAACCCCCACTCCACTGACAGGAAGAGAACAAGGGGCTGATAGCAAAAGAAAAGTGGAAGTAAACATTTCCTCCGCTGCACATTAAGACCCTTCAGTTGTGGAGCTGCACGCCAAGGCAGGCTGGAGAGGCAGCAGAGCCTTCACAAACTCTGCTTCTGCCCCAAGCTCAGCCTGGCCTCTGACCATGGCAGGGCTTAGCTGCACAGGCAGCAAGAGGGCAAGTGTGGCGGAGATGGGCACTTGGAGTTTGGAGTAGCACACTGAGCCACTCTGCCCAACACAGAGCCTGAGAAAGCTCTGGCTTCCTGGCAAAGTAAGAATCAGGTGGCAGCTCACAGCAAAGTAAGCCCTGCCTGGACTGATACAAGCAGAGGTCAGGCAGGCTCCCTTCACGCCTGCACAGCCAAGGTGGAAAAGCAGGAGGATGGAGAAAAAGCAGGAGGACAGGACAGTGGTGAGATACAAGTTATAACATAAAACCAGATCTACCCTGGAGGTATGCAGATGGAGTGGAGGACAGGCACAGCTCACCATGTTCATTCCTTACTTATACATGAGAACTGAGTGCATTTCCATGACCCCTGGAGGAAAGGGATGGGGCAGAGCTTCCTGGGCCAGCTCCTGAGCCCGTCAGAGAGCCTCCTGGCTTGAGGTGAGAAACTCTTCTGCTCTCTTGTGGGCCTCCAAGGCTTTTATAGTGTAGACGTCCTGTGGAAGCTCAGACTTCCGGCGCAGCAAAACTTTGTCCTTCTTAATGTCTTTCAGCATCTACAAACAAATCAAAGTGGTCAGCAATAAGTAGCAAACCTATTCATCCCTTCAGCCTCTGACTCCAACTGCTCTAGGATGTGCTGGATAGCACTACAGCATGCTTCACAATAGGCTGAGAGCCAAACACAGACCAAAAGGACACAACAAAGTCCCACTGGCACTTTTTCCAGAGTGAGAAGGTTAGATAAACTCCACTCTTCAGGTTGATCTCTTAATGATGAGGGGTAAGACTAACAGCATTTATGTTCAGAACATTTGGAAAGAGCCAGTTCTGGCTATGCTGATGTCCTGGACTGGACTGGGAAAGGACTCAAGTCATGTATGTACCTGCACAGCCTCCGTCTCCACTGTTTTCTTCAGTAGCTGTATATCCTCTGCAGTCGGGGTCTCCGTTTCCATACAGCACACAGAAGGCAAGGGTAGAGGTGCGTAATACATGGGGTACTGCAGACAACACAGACAGCTGGAGAGTCAGCTCTCCATCCAATACCACACCTTCTCCCCCAGCATGTTAACACAGCATGGCACAGCTCTTTCAGCTGCCTTCTCTGGCCCCCAGAATGGCAGGAGTAGGGACACAGGCAGAGAAGAGTATCCTCTCCTCCCCTGTGCCCTCTGACTCACAGCACACTGCGTGTGCAGCTGCATTTCAGAATGTGGTCCATAAACACAGACAGGCTCTCTATAAGGCAGTACTTAGAAGTCAGTGCTACAGAGGGACAGCCTGGTAAAACACTGCCAACATTCCCAGGACACTGTTTTTTGGGAGACACAGACCACTACTGCAGCAGCGTCCACACGACTGAGATCAGATGCTAAAACCTGGTCTCGTGGGCTGAGGAAGCAGGTCAAGACCCCCAGCATATTCTTGCCCCATTTATCCTAGTTCTGGTTGTCACTCACCTGGGGGTTCAGCCGAGCCAGCTCCTCTATTTTCTGCCACATTTCTTCTCGTTCCTTCATCCTGAACCTTCCCCTGCAGAGAGAGAGTGAGAGCAAGTGTGAGCTCCTGCGGAAAGCACAACTTTTATCCACAGGATGATAAAGCAAGAGACAGCAGAAAAGTGCAGGCAAGGGGAAGTGCTGCTCTGTCATTCAGAGACCCCTAACTCTATCTAGTTCTAAATCTACAGGTGAGATGAGGCAGGAAGACACAACAACTAGCAGAGGGTAGGCAGGCATGCTCCTCACTCACCTCAGAGCACAGGGTGACAACAGTGGGCTGCATAGGTACTTTTGCCCTGGCTTTGTGCTGCCAGGAGTAGAGCAGAGTGTCTGGTTTCTGGGATAACACCATGACACCGGTCTGGATTTCAAACACACGTTTTCCTGGTGTCCCCCAGATGCAGAAGTACAAACTATCATTTCCAATAGAACTGAGGTTCCCCTGCCCACTGTTCCTTCTCTCTCTAACCATAACTCACCAGAGATCTGCCTGAACAGCACAGGCACTGCTCTTGACCTTAGCACAGATTTTGGCACACATTTGAAGTGACTGTTCAGCAGGACCGCTTATAAATCCCAAGACAGTGAATGTTCACTGCAAACAGAGGTGAGTATCCACCACCTCTCGTTATTCTCTTCCACATTTTAAACATTTGCACCAAAATCTCTGCTTTGTTTCTATTAACTATATGACTTTCATCTCAGCTACTGGTCTCCCTAGTGCCCTATCTATCCATGTTAAGGAAGTTCTCTTATATCATGTAATGACAACACACTCTTGAAAGCCATGTAGACTTGCAATGAGAATGAAGCTGACAAAGTTTCAAGCAGCAAACTACTCCATCAGAAAACACAGTCACAAAAATACCTCCAACAAACCAACCCTAAAAACACCCCACATTAATAACCCATTCAGGACAAGATACTATCTGCCCCAACTTCCTCACTGGTTTTCTAAAGGATTCTGATAATCCAAACAGTTTCAAGGTGTCTGGGGAGACTAGAAAGGTGCAGTTGGCCCATTTGCACTGAACAGCAGAGAGACAGCCTTGCCACATATCCCTGAAGAGTCTGTCCCTCATGACCACCCTGGCTGTGGCTGCACAGCTGGGAATGCAACAGTGCTTGAGCTGGCATGTCACTTGTAGGCATATTAACTAATTTAAAATGAGGCTAAGCCATAATCAGACCTCTCAATATCTAGGTGCAGCCTAACAGTGAACATACAAGCTCTCTCCTTCTCCCCATTTCCTATTTACTGAGTTTGTATGCACACGCAATCCTTCCCATGCACACTGTTTTCTAGTTCACAGCACAAGGTTTTCTGAAGCCTGTCTTGGCCCAGAGGCACTAGACAAAAAAACCTCCCATCTTAACGTGAGCAGAAAACTGCAGCACTACCCATCCTTTTATTGGACAGCACTGAGCTGTTTTGTTGAGCTTTTTCAGAACAATTCTCCCATCAGGCTGGGAACAGTTACCTTCAGCAGGTCAACTGCTAAACAGGGAGAGAAAACTCCTGATGGAAACGTACTGTCACTGTGACTTAAAATATATGTGAAGATATTTGTGGGCTTCACAAACACCCTAGAATGGAAAAAAAAGAAAACTTGCTTGCTCCTATTTTAGATTCTAAAAAAACCTTAATTTCTCCATAAGCAGGTTACCTATCTGAAGGTCTGATTCATATATCAACTTATTTTTGAGTTATTTACTCCTATTTCACAAAACAACAGAATGTACCCCAGAGTCCCACACTCTCAGCAAGGATTAGCTCTGCTCTCCTCACCAGCAGCCCTGGCTCATCCAGGAATGAGGAGCACTGTTTTACTATTTTATGTCACTAAGTCGGCAGAAAATAGACTCAAAAAAAAAAAAAAAAAAATTTAGGAAAAGGAAAAAAAGTTTCCTTCTAGCTTACTGGACTGTCTCAGCTCACCAAGGCAAGACACAGAAGCAACAAAATCAGCACAAGGCAGCAGAAAAAGTGGAGTTCTTTCCTCTTTACAGCATCATGACACAGGTACTTGCTGAGCTCAGGTTTTATCCCCACCATTCGTTCTTTGAAACTGCAGGAATTATTCCATCTTTATCACTGGAAAATTGAAAGTATCCTGTGGCATGAAAGATGTATTATGCCCAGCGCAGCAAAACTCTTCAGAAAAGTCTTTGTAAAGCAATACGATTCTCCTGGCATCACTACAATATTTATGAACTGGTAAGTATTTCCAAGGCAGAACAAAGCTGAATATTCTCTACGTGGCAGTCTATTTGCTCATGACTCAGCAAACTCTGTCACTCTTTTTTAGGCTACCTGCTTCAGCAGGACTGAAAGCATTTCTATTAGGGCACACCTCATCCCTCATAGCTACGGCTAAGGAATCCTGCTTTTTTAGCAGAATTACTTATTACCCTTCCATTTCACCTCTGCCTATTGGCATTCTACCATCTGTTGCTGTACCCCAAGGAGACTTTAGGATGAGCTCAAGTTACTTGGCAAAAACCTCTTACTCACTTCTGCTTCTCTGCCTTGTATTGCTGTGTGCAGTCATCAAAAAGCTTTTGGTTCATCTCCATGAAGAGCTTCAGTGCATTGTAGATCAGCCCATGAATCGTCCTGCAGAGGAATGAGGAAAGGAGAACAAGTTATGCTGTGCAGGTTCTTACACCCAAGCTGGCACCAGCAGCACAGACAAGAGGTAACAGCAGCAGCAACTCATTCTACAGCAGTGTGACAAAAGATTATCATTCAATCCCAGCTCTAACTAAGGCAAAACCCCTTCCACAAACAGGAGCTATATATAGCAGGAGCTATACAACAGGGAGAAAGAGATGGAGAAGAGAAGACCCTGGGACAGGCCTGCTGTGGTCAGATTAATGAGTGCAAAAATACACATTCATGTGTTCATTTCTTGCAGCTAGAAGTGGGATATGAAGGATGCTAGGGGCCTCTTCAGGGCTGTTTTTAAGGAGGCTTTAGTGCCTCCCACTGTTCACACCACATATACACTATGATTTTTCTGGGCTGCCAGTATTTGGTCATGAGCTTTTCCACTGAGCTGCCCAAAACATAGACAGGCAGCAGCCCTGAGGAGATGGGAACCAGCACACAGAATATCACAGAAGAAAAGTCAGCTCTGTGCCAGATAGAGTGATAGACTGCACTGTGTGTGAACTCCCTATGGGACAAAGACTCTCCTAGGGAATGAAAACAAGTGCTGAAGCTGTCTCTGAAATACCTGACCCAGAGGCAAAAGATGAGATTCAGCAGATTAAACTGTGTGTCCCTACCAGGTCTGCAAACAGAATATGAAAAAGAGATGCAACCCTGCTGGACTTAAGCAGGCTGTCTGACCAAGTAGGTGAACTGTGGGAAGAGGAGAATCTGAGGTACTCAACCTGCTCTGAGAAGATGTGGCTGTTGCTTACACAAAGACAAGCAGAAATAAGAGGAAAACACTTTCTGAATTTTTTCTGTAATACCACTGGGAAGCAGATCAGAAAAGACAGGAACAGCAGAATCATGAATCTTGGCTGCTGCAGGGACATGGAACTGGTGAAGGGTTTTCGATAAGAACATAAAGTCCTTTTCTGAGCTCTGGACTTGTCCAGCCTCCCTAGAATTAACTTTAAGCTAATTCATTTCAGGAAGTGTGTTAAATCAAATTAATTAAACTTGACTTAACTAGGTAAGAAATTAAATAAAGTCAGAAGAAAGGAAGTTGATAAGAGAACCATGAAACAGAGTAGTATCTAAGAATCAGCCACAGGGGACAATATTTGACATGGACAGCTGCCCAGTTAGTTCTGCTTTCTCTGTTTTTCCTGTACTCAAGGAGTCAGGCACTGTATTAGCCAAGTTCTCTGGTCACAGAGAACATAAGGGTGGAACACTAGTCAACAAGCAGTCAGAAGTCAGATGGAAAATCTACTTCCCACTTTTGGGAGACTAGCAACATTAGTGACAGGCAGGTATCAAACTCTATGCAGACTCAATGGCCCCCAAGGCTGGTAAGTGCAGGTGCCTCAACCTTTGCAGAAGCAAGCCCCTCTGATCTGCTGTGGCCCTTTTCCATGCTGTGGAGCGAGGGCTGGAGGCAAAATCAGAGGACACTGCAAAGTTATATTCACATCCTAACAGAAGCTGTGACAGTAGAGGAATTACAGGGTAAAATGCAGCTGCTGCTCACTAGATGGAATGCTGTTGGCGTACTCAAAGCGTGCTCCAGAATGGTTCCCATGGACACAACCTGCAGCCACAGCCCCTGCTGGGGGGGACGGAACGGAGGGTGGAGTGCAGTGGAAACACTGGCCAAGTTCCCTTGAAGTCCTGGCAGAGAGGGGATCTCAGTGGTGCTTTGCAGCTGATAAACTGCTCAAGGCTTGTCAACCACGGGAGATAGGAGGTGTCTTGTGGCTGAGCCAGGAGCTGTGGTGAAATGGCCCTCCTCGGATAAGCTGGGTTCATTAGGACACAGCTGCACTGACACACACCCCCTTCCCAAAGTCACCACCCCAGAGTGTGACCACCCCTCACGGGGCAGGTGCTCTGTGCTTCGCTGATACAGCTCTGAGCAAAGTGAGAGAACTTCACATCAGCCAGTAACAAAGGCATGTGTGAGCAACAGTCCCCCAAGCTCCACCTGAACATACAGTATAAAAGTAAGCTGAAAATAGGAGTAAGTTAGGGAAGACTCCATCCTAAACTGCTGGGATCAGTCAACAGGCTGAACCCATCTTCTTCCCCGGTGGGTAAGGAATGTACTCTGCACACTGCATAATTTTACTGGGAATTAGAGCTTCTCTGAAGTGCTTTGAATACATTTTTGCAGTCAGATACTTCCACTGGCACTCCTCAAACCTTAACCTGTCACAATTTTGTATTAACAAGGAATGTTATTCCATGAGCTGTCAGTGTGAGTCCTTCCTAGGCGCTGGCAGTCACCAGCAACAGGGAACATAATCAAATAAACTGGAAGACCTGTTGAGTGGTTTCTCTTATGCCGTTGGCATACTTCCCTGAATAAGTCAGTTGAACTGACCCAGCAGGACTGTTCAGTGAAGGGTCCCCACAACAGGACACTGGCAGACTGGTTGGGCACAAGCATCTTGGTTTTCCTGGGGTGCTGACAGAAAACTCTGAGGGTTCAGGAAATCTCCTTGTTCCACAATACACGCTGATACCACCAATAACCCCCATCACAGCAGCTGGTGCCACAAAGCACCATGCATTGCTGTACTGCAGCAGCATACCACGAGATTGCCAGACAATCCAGCAAGTGTCAGAGCATGGGGGAAGACCTACTTGTTCCAGTGACTCTTTGAGTTCTTGTAGAGCGCTGGAAACATGATGGGGAGGATTTTGGCTGCATTATCGCTGATCAGGCTCATGATATATTCATTGTTCCAATAGTACAGTGCTCGCTCTGCCACCTGCAGCGGGAGAGAAAGCCATCCTTGAAGAGGCTCCTTCCAGTAACACCTGTGGTGCACAGAGAAGCCACCACCCAGCCAAGGAGCCCACATGCTTCCCCACAGCACAGGGCTGACCTTCATGAACTTCTATGAGGCCATTCATACTTCTTTGCCTTAGCCTCTGCTAGACATTTCTCACTTTTCTGAGAAAAAACTCATGTGCTTGAACAGACAAACCTACTGTCAATATACCGATGATTCCAACACCCTTTACACAACACTTAAGGACAGTAGTGTCATCTACTCCAGGTCCCAATTCAGATTAGCTCCAAGCCTTCTTCATTTCCTCAGACTGTTCTCTGTAAAGTTCCATTACTTCCTGGTTTTCCCACAACAGACTCTCTCAGGGTTTTGAAGCATGCTTCAGTCACCAGTCCCACAATTCAACCCCCAGATTCAGTAAATGTGAAAATATGGAAAATCTTGGTGCAGCTGTCCTGCTGTAACAAGACAAACAAGTCTAACAAGTTTCCACACAGTGACAGACAATGCAGGCTAATTTCTGCATTTAGTGCTAGCTTGAGAATGGCTTAAAAACCTAGGAAAAGAGACAACCAGACTCCATTTTACATTCCAGGTAGTGTAGAATTTACAATATCCCCTTCCACACAAGTAAATTAAATGAAACTCTGTGTTTACTTACCTTTTGGTTTTCAAGATCTGGTTAAGCCTTTTTCTGCTAAATTAACACACAATCCACTCACAGAAAACTCATTCCCACCAAGGTGCTCAGACTCACCAAGAAGTCAATTCCTAATTTTTCTCTTCAGACAAGCTGTAGACTGTTCAGCCTGACTGTATGGGGCACCTTTGGAGTTAATTCTCTTAGGGTCTAAAGTGTTTGCACCTTCTCAAGGTTTCTCAGCATTGTTCTTCAGAGTTTGGCAGCAGATGAGGGCTGCTATCAAGTACAGGATGTCTCTCCTCCAGCCTTTACCCTACTTTATTCAAGCTCCTTAGTTCCTTCTGGAACTAGCTGCCTCCACACCCAAAGGTCACATTAGTCCTTTGGTTCCCATCATCACACCAGTAATCCAAGGCCAGCTGGTTTCTATCATCCTCCCCTAGTCCTTTACAAGAAACTGATTTTCTTTGACACTTCACCTATACCTGGGTCAACCACGTTTCACCAGCAAGCTGTCTTCTTCTGGGGCACTCTTTATGGCAGTCTAAAACAGTGAGCCAAGAACACCTCCTAGGAGCTACTAGCAGACCCCACTACCCTGTACATTTTAAACTTTAAGACTACCATCCACAGAGATTATATTAGCCACCTACTACTACCAATTTCCCTCCAGTGGAAACAAGGAAGAAACAGACTCCAGCACTTCTCCAGTATACATCACTCTTTACTACCTGCGCCAGAACAAAACAAAGGACTTTCCCAGCAGTCTCTTTGGTTGGCCTCTCTCCAATACTGCAGAGTGCTTGGTTTTACTTCAGCAGGGTGACCCTGGATGTATCTCCTCTGTCCTTGCTAGCCAAAACAAGAGGTTGCAGAGCACCTGTGCTCCAGCCTCAGCCTGCTGCACACGGTGCTGAACAGCACAGAGCAGCAGGAGAGGCTCCACAGATCTGCTCTGTCTTCTCTTTGCATGAACTCACGCTGTGGTTGTGCTGAGGATCCTCACTCCTTCCCACCATGTGTCACCCCAATACTCATCCTGGTCACACCTCCAGGTGTCAAATACAAGCCCAAAAACTGTGGCGTCACCCTCACATACCAAGTGGATTACAAGTCAATGCTCTATCTCCTCCCTGAGCTGCAACATACCTGGAAGTGTGGGCTGGAGACACATTTGGCCAACTGCCTGAACAAGGGCTCCATAACTTTCACAAACTCAGATGGCTCAATCACGTCCAGGATCTCCTCCAGCTCATTTAAAAACATCACCTCTTTGGGACTGTGAGTTTTTGGCCAGAACTTCAGTAAGCCCACAATCACCTGAGTGGGAAGAGTACAGAGACAGTGTTAGAGACTCAAAGTCAACACCAGCTGCAAAATAAACTTCTAAGTGTCTGGTGACAACAGCAAGAGGGGAGCAAGTAACAGAAAGGACTTCCTCAGAAAGTCAGGGTGGGTGGGTGACCAGAGAAGAAAGAAGACAAAAGCCCAAACTCTGCCAAGTTACACTCGTGGCAGCAGCTCTGCCTAGGCTTCTACGATTTCATATTACAAGCACAAACCTTAAAATCACTTTTTCTCCCCCATCATAGTTTAACACAGAAGGGTGAAACTGGAGTGGGCAGCAGCTGGCAGCCAGTGCAAAGTAATCATGGAAGATCAATTAATAAAACTGGAAATGCTATGGAGAAGGTTTCTTAAGAGTCATTATTCAAAACACTAAAGAGCTTGAATATTGGAGAGCACCAAATAAATAATGCAATGGATGGGCTTGGGACAAGGAAAGGAAATACTACGTCACACAAAAGTAACTGGATTATGGAACTCATTCTTGCAAGACTTTGTGGAGACTTGAAGTCCAAACAGACTCCAGAACGGAACAGACAAGTTTATGGAGTTTACACCTAATGGCTATAATTAAATATGACAATGCAGATGCAACTTCTGGCTGAGTAAAACTATTGCTTACAAGAATAGGGAAGGGCTATGTCTCACTAGATTTTATTTATTTATTTTTAATACGGCTTCCTGTCCTACCCTTCTGCTTCTAGACACTATACAGGCAGGATACAAGATGCTGCAGACCTTCACTCTCTTGGAAGAAATGCTTACTCTGTGGACACTAGAGTCACACACAGCTGGCCACAGAAGCTGTTCTTTCAAACCTCTGTACTTCAGCTACCTGATCCTGAAGCCAGCACTTGAGAGGAAGTTCAGAGGAGCAGAGGGACAGTAATGGGCAATGCAACAGCAGGATTAAAGATATCTGAGCATTATGTTTCTGCCAGCTCAAGGCCTGAGAAGCCAGCAGTTCATTATCCTCAACATTTGTCATTATTCATGTCTGCCATTCAGGCAAGAGTTAGCTTCAATGACTCAGAAGTAATTTCACCTACAACTAAGGTGGTGTGAGGTGTGCGGAGTCTGTGCTTGCTGTTACTGAGCACATCTGAGGCCTTGCTCATCTGGCAGTCTTTCAGACTGCTGTTGAGGCAAGAGCTACCATGTCAAGTCTTGCTAAGCAAGCTTCTGGGAGGCCCATTTGAGGCAAGTGTGGACCCAGGGAGTAATCTGGCCTCTTTGCAGCACTGCTGGTAACATGTCCTTGTGCATTCAAACTCTTGCTGATGCACTAGCCCTGTAATTCTTCCTAACTTCACTAACATCAGTCATCTTGGGGGTCTTTTCAAAACCTTCACAAGCAAGGTGCTTCAATAGAATGCAAGTTGTGGCAGTATGGTCTTGGTATGACTGGTTGAAACACAACACAACATCCACTGAAGGTAATGAAATTGGGTCACTCCACCGCTTTCCACAAGCACCAAGTCAGACCTGGGTCTGTAATCCACTAAAGAGTTATCCAGAAAAAAAGTGACGAGCTATGGAGCTTTGCTATCTGAATAAGCTGCAAAGTTAAGCCTAGGAATATTGACAAATTTCCATTTCTCTCTTCTCCCTCAACCTTTGAGGTGCTTTGGCAGCAGGCTGTAGGACTGGCTGTCAGCCACAGGAAGTATTCAGCATGATCAGGAAGCTACTTTATGTGATTTGTTTCAGAGCAGGCTTTTGGGAACAAAGGAAATGGAGGCCCCATGTTTAAAGGAAAAGCTAGGAGGTCTGCTTCAGCACTGCTGGGGCTAGAGCTGTGGAGCCAGAAAGCTGACAACAGCTGACCAGCTTCTACCCAGCACAGGCAGGCTCACCATGAGCACACACATTTGAGCCAGAGAACAGAACGACCTCAGCCAGCATTACTCATTAAAACACTCACACTTTTGGTGCTCCCTGCTACAGTGACAGAAGTATGTGTTCTCTGCCCATCTGCTGTTTTGAGCCTGTGAAGCTCAGCTCTGTAGAAGACATTTCCTGGCCTGCAGTGGGTGGAGAAACACTTGTCTCCTTCTTGCACCCTCTGCCAAACTGGCATTTAGCCTGGTTAACACTGCAGGTCTGTGCAGCCAGTAACTAGAATATGTGAGGTCTACATCTACACTGCCCACATTTTAGAACCTGCTGTTTCCCAGCACTATATCCTGAAGGCAAATGCGTCTACAATGTGACTTACCTCTATGAAGGTAGCAAACTGATGCTAAAGCTGGAAGGAGAATACCTTCAAGAAGGAACAGTGGCGTGCCTAAGATGACTTTGTGCCCCAGGTTCCTAACCTCATCCCCACAATTCTGCACCCAACTCCAGCAGTCTGGAGGGGACTCTTACTATTTCAGGGCCCCCCTTAAGCTCTGGTTCTATCAGATGTTCATGTATTTTGTCTCTGCAGTATCTCTCATTAGCCAGAAGCTCTGCCCTGGAAAAACAGCTTGGTATCCTGTTCCTTCTGCTACACCAAGATCTGAAGCATAAAGGAAGATTACAGCCCACCTTCCTGAAGCTTTCAGGAGAGAATGCTAAAGGCTTTCACATGAGCAGTACAGCCCCTTCTACCCCCAGGGAGCCAGGCAAATCCAAAAACACCACTGATTTCCAGTCTCTTTACAGCAACGGTGAAAAAGGGCAGCTCTAAGGAAGCTGTGAAGCTTTTTGGGGCTTGACTATCACGCAGAAGTGAAGCAAGGTTACTCACTGGCTCTGTCAAGCTGCTGTCTTTCTCCAAGAACTGTACAACACAGTAGGCCAGCTGCAGGAAAAAAACGGCAACATTACAGCTTCCTCAAGTGTACCCAGGACTAAGTGCTACCACCTCCCAGGCTGGAAGTAACACCATGCCCATTATATTGCAGCTCTAAACAAATCCATTTTACTGATGGCAAATGAAGACTTTAAGACCAAGCAGGCAGGGACTAAGCTCAGGACATTTATGCAATTTAAAGGATAAAACTTCAGTCACCCAGAGCAGTCTACAGCAAATTCAGATGAAAGCACCACTGTGCACGATGGGGAGGAACAAACCTGACTGACACAAAGCCCTGCCCCATAGAAACAGGGCTGAGAGAACAGACATCTCTACTTAGTACCCATATTTTTTCACTTCCTATCCCAAGTTCTGATCTTCTCTGTTCTTCTGTTATGTACTCAAAATTGGAAGAAATTAATCTCTAAACCAATCTAGCAGACTAGCAAGCCAGCTTCTCCACATACCTCAGTGGTGACTAATAGCTGATACACCACATGCACAGGCTGATGACTGCAGCTAGGAAATTTACCTCTCTGGTTTCAGCAGGCCCCCAATATTTCACAAGCTTCCAGCACATAAAGACAAAGCAAGCCACAGCATTAAGACAATGGGAAATGTCAGGATATCCTCCTATCATGCAGTGGCACAGGCCCAGACACCACAAGAATGGAACAACCGCTACAGTATGGTACTAGTAAAGAGCCTAGAACATCTCACAGCAAGAACTTTGTACAGTGTGGCCTGGTGGATAGCTATAAACAATTAACTTATAAACTAATATAAATATATAGAGCTTTTAAAAGCTGTAAGCTTTTGCAAAATCCTAATCTGCCCTGGGAGCTTGAAGCATTTCTCACCTGTGGATGGTACACACTGAGAGACTTCACTTTGTGCAGCGGTAACAAGACTCTGATGAGGAACATCTTGTGCTCTTCCTTCAGAGGCAAAGCAAACCCATTGATTATGCTGAGAAGAAACAAGAGTCTCGTTAAAATTTTGACCCAGCAGAAATACAGTGCCTCACCTCACAAGATACACCAGCTCTCACCAGTCCCTCGAGGAAGCTCCCACCAAAAGCACAGTCCCTGCAGTCCAGCCTTCACACTGAGCTCAGCAAGAGTGTTCTTGGCAGGCATCACAGGGAAATGTCTCTTTGGAGCCTGCACTCTGCTCTGTCCCTTCCAGGCTGAGCCCAGGGGAACTGGGCAGAACCTCTGGGTAAGGCCAGCACCAAAGCAGCTCAGTGCTTGAGTCTTGCGCTTTACAGAACAGGAGGATGGCACACCAACAGGGCCACAAACAGAAGGGAAGCTAAACCCCAGAGAAGGCTGCCCACTGCTAAGGCTTCTCAGAGCTGTGAGGAGCTCTTCTCTTTTACTGCCTGCTGAGGCAAGATAGCAAGTGCAACTGGACTCAAACTCAAAGAGGAGACAGATCTGGGGAGGGGAAGGCTACCACTGTATGTATCAGCATGTTGGGGAGTACTTTACTTTATACTCTGTCAGAATGTGATTCTCTAGAAGAGGTGCCTCCTGCAAGGACTGCTGAAGGAAGGAAGGAAGGCACTGCCTTTTCACATAGCACACTGGGCTGGGAGGCCTCTCTCACTACGGGCCTTCTGGGACTCCCAAAAGTCTGGGACTGCCTTACCTTCCCAGGATCTCCAGTAGCTCTGCAATCCCATTGTGGTGTTCTGTTTCATAGATGAACCTAAAGAGAAGGATGAGAAGTCATTGCCAAATGCTGGATACAGTTTGATCAGCAAGAGGAAGGAAAAATGCTGTAGACAGGGAGTCCAAACGGTACTAAGAAAGACTTCACCTGTAAAATATATTATTGATCTGCCTCCTCACATATGCTCTCAGTCCCAGGAACTTCCCATAGATCCTGTGTAGAATAGTTTTTAGGAAGTCTCGTTCTCTGGGGTCTTCACTGTCAAAGAGATCCAGCAGCTGTGGGGAGAGAAATTTAGTCAGTGCTTGCATACTGCCTGTCTGGGAAAAGCTACCAGCAACACTGGGCACTGCTCCTGATTAGCAAAAACAGCTTGTTCAGTTGAGTGATGCCCACAGCACACTGAGCACAGTGGTCATTGTCCTGAAACATGTGACCTCCTAGTCACAAGCTGGAACCATCATCATTTCTTCCACCTTCAGAAGCACAGTGATGGCTGCACGTTATACAAAGCTACACATTCCCAGATGTCCCCTGCAAAGCCCCCATGCCCCTCTCCACCTGTACAATGAGTTCTAAGTTCCAGTGACTACAGCTCACACACAGTCTTGCCCTGCACAGAAAATTCTGCCTGCTCATTCAAGACAAATAAAGAAGTGTCATATCATCAAGCACTAAAATCTTCTACATGTCCTTCATAAAGGTGGTGCACAGTAGCAGGGGCAACAATTACTTACAGATAGCACAAACTTCTGGTCAATGTATTTCTTGGCTACATTTGGTTGAAAGTCAGGTGATTCCAGGAACCTGAGGAAGAACTCATACACCAGCTGTCAGGGAAAAGGAAATATTATTTAGAAATCGCCCTGTACTCTCACCAGTGTTTACTTCAGATTTTATATTTTCCTTCTTCTTAAGGATTCGGGGAAAAGCTGGGAAGTCCAAACAGGAGCACAAAACCCAGTGTTTCCTTACCCAGTGGGATCAACTCAGCTGTCTTTGCTTTAATGGGCAGAGGTCTCTGGTGGCACATAACTGCCCAAATCTGCATGAGATCTCATCACCTCAGGTCCTCCCAAAGATAACATCCACCTACTCAGATTAAGACATTAAGCCTGAGAAATTCTTCTCACATCTTCAGCACATATCCCTACAGAGATCAAAAATCTCCACAGATGGCAAGGGATCAGACTCACTGGATGCCCTTGAGACACATTAAGTAATAACAGAAGAGCAGAGAAATGAAACGGACCCCAGAAAACATGCAGTGTCCTCTGCCTCCTGGATACTGACTCAAGGTTGGCTTAGCCTTGCTAAGGCAGGAGAACTGCATGCTGTGTCCCACTTGGAAAACAAAGGGTAGCTTGCTTTAAGAGGGCTGTCAGTGCTCAAACATCTAGTCCTCTGAGAGAACTGAGTCCACTTTCATCCCTCTTTGTGGTTCTGAGGGGCGACCAGGCCAAACAACATCAATGCATTTGAAAGGTCTGACTTTGGAATTGAAGGAATGACAGGACCATGCATCTGCAGGTAGGGCCTAGCTGCCAAGGACAGCAGTAAAGAAAAAACTGAGGTGCTGACCAAAAAGCTTAGCATGCAGTTGCCACAAATCCATGCTGGCTGCTACTGACTCAGTGCTGAGAAACAATTGCTGCCTAGCATTCACAGCACTCTGGTGCTGAGGACACGCTATTTCTATCAGCGTTCACATCCCTATGTCAACTGCAGCAGTGAGAAGCGATTAACCACTGCTGCAGAATGACACCTTATTTCTTCTCTGTATTTTCTGCTTCATTCTGCAGTACCTGCCTCTTTTTCTGCCTTTGTCTTCTTGACAACACATCCCTGTGCAAGCACCTCGAGCTTTCCTCCTGACTTCCATTGCTGAGCTCTGCTAAACTATGCTCACTGTCACTTTCCTAACCCTTTTCACCTAGTCTCTCTAAAACCATCTGCAGATGAATGTTGCATACAGGCATCAGCCAGTTCTCAGGACACCCTTGCTTCCTGCACTACCTAAGAGCCACCTCTGACCCCTGGGTGGCAGGCCTGGTCTTTCCCCAGCAACCCTCGCATGCTGGTGAAGCAGCAGTGGTAGGGCTGGCCATCTCCAGCTCTACATGGACTTTCAACTTCCTGGAGATAAAATTCAGCAGATCTATATCCTCCATCCCTCCTCACCTGAAGGTGTGGCCAGGCAGCCTCTAATGTAGGCTCATCTTCTTCAGGGTCAAATTCTGCTCCTGTGGGATTGGATGATGGTGGGAGTGTCCGGAAGAGGTTCACTGAAAACTGAGGCGAGTGAAAAAGTTGTATGAATGACATTCTGACACCTCATGATGGTCCTCCACACAGCAAACCTTTCACTGCAGTGCAATACACTGTGGTTTGTCACAGCTGTGCCCACACACTGATCCTTTCCTGCAGGCTTTAGGGTTACAATCTGCACAGGACCTCCCCAAGTGCAGTCTGTGCCAGAGACAAGAGCTTCCACCTCTCCCCACAGCAGACACTGTCACTACCACCACCCCCATACACACTTCTCTTTCCGGAGGTGGGTAGATAAGGAATGGGTAGCACTGGGGTCACACTCCTCTCTGACAAATCCCTATCCCTCCTCCTCCCACACTCCCCTATTTCTTTGGCACTCAAGCCACACAAACACTGGCTCCATGCCCTACCATGATAACAGCTTCAGGATAGATGGCCTCGGTGACAACATCACGGTTGTGTGTGATGTATTCCACCATCTCATTGAGACCTGCTCGCTTCACCTCCTTGAACTTCAGGTCACTGAGGGGGTCAGAAATGAAGTCAAAAAGAACGCAGCACTGCCGCAGCTTCTGGATGAAAAGCTCTTCTCGTTCGTGAGGAGGAGCATCTGTCAGAGAAAGCAGGGATATCTGTCCTTGCACATAGGCAGATCATCTTCCTGGTTTGCCCAGGCATCACTGTGGTTTGCTCCCTGTGGTTCTCCCTCCCCTGTCATACTGTCCCTCGAACTATTGAAGAAGAGGGAGAGGCAGTGTTATCCCTGCTATGGACAAGGGAGGCAGAGACACTGCCAGGCCTCTGAAGCAACTATCCCATGAGGGATTTCAAACGTGGTAGCAGTTTCTAATCTGATGAGCATTGATCTCTTCCCTGTACAGAATACACTGAAAAAGGAACTCAACCAGCTCCCATCACAGACCAGTGACCGCCATGCCCTGCACCCCAGAGACACAAAGGGAGCTGGGCAGCAAACACTGTAGCCTAACCTTCTTGACAGAGAATAGGGCCAAAGAGAGGGGCCAGGATGGCAGGAGCTGTACATTAACAGATTCTCTTTTTGATACAGCTGGAAACTACACACTGCCTCAGCCTTCCCCAAAGGCGGCTCTGTGTCTGTGAGCAACATCAAGTAATAGCTCTGGCTCAATGACTGCTGAAAACGTTTTCTCCTTGTCCACACTGCTGTTTAATTGCAATATAATGTACACTAAGTGCTAATACCAAGCCACCCTAATGCGGACAGGTTCAACTGCAGTATTGTAATTTGTGATGGAAACACAATGAGGAGGAAGCCTGATCCTTCCCCAGGAATGGGTGGATGTAGGAACCAAGGACAGTCTGCACCAAGGTCTCTGCACTTCATCACCTTCCTCCACAACCTGTTGAAGAATCTGAGGAAATCCTCAGTACACAGGAGCACAAGGGTTAGCTCATCTGGGAGGGTAAGTACAAAGTTTGCATTGAGAATACTCTGATTATTTTAGGCCATCCATCAATTCTCTACCTGCTAACAAACCAAGTCCCTTTCTCAGAACCATCCTTGCTGCACTGACTAGTTGGGTTGCTTTGGGAAGAGCCCTTACACCATCGCACTCTGCCTGGAGAAACTGCAGCTTGTCATGGAGATCACTCCCATCCCACTGCCTCTTTACCTTTGAGGGCTGGGAGTTTTTGCAGCTCCCGGTTTTTGCTCAGATTGAAACGGGAAGAGCTGTGCCGGCGCTCCTTCTTCACAATCTGGGGTCCCCCTGAATACTTGATTTTATTCAGCTGGGTTGGGGGGGGAGCGCTGTTACTGGGCCGCTTATTTGAAGCTGGCTGCTGTTGTGTCTGCTGCTGTGGCTGCTGTGGCTGCTGCTGCTGTGGCTGCTGGGCCTGATGAGGGAGAAAAGAGTAAAAGAACTCAGAAGCTTTTACCTTCAAGCTTCATAAGCAGACACCATCAGCATCTTCTTGGTATGAAGAAACTGGGCAGGTTTTTCACTGTTGCACTTGCAGTTGAGTGCATCTCACATGTTCCAGCCAGCTCTAGAGCTGCTGGTTGCATTTGCAGCATATCTGCAAAGTAAATATCAGTTTTACTCATGTCTGCAAGGTACCACAAAGACACTAGAGCCTCTCAGCACAGCCAGTACTATGGACATGGAAAGCAAAGTTACATCTTGCAACAAGTTAAATGAATCAGAAATTATAACTTTCAGTGGGTCCAAACAGAAATCTCAGCGTGCTGCTGTCTCTTCAGCACTTGGTACAACACACAAGTTTAGCAAACCAGCTATTTGCTTCTTTGTCCTTGTGTGGGGAATCACCTGGGAAAAAGCAAAGCAGTATGCAGTACAGAGCAGACATAAAGGCCTTGGAAAGGCAATAGCGAAGACCACTACAACCATTGCTTCATTCATGGTCCAGGAGCACCTACAAATCACATGGACCATACATACATACATACGAACATACTCAACCTTAGGTCGTAGGCTGTGGGCTCTCCCAGACCATCCTGGCTGCTCTCTTCCATCTGTCTCACTGCTCTCTGGACTTCTGTAGATGGGATTTTCCCACATCACTCCTTTTAGCCTGCATTCTCTGCCTGCAACTTTCTGCCTGCCTCTCCACTCTCATCCTTTCCCACTGCACTCTTGTTAAACTGCACTAACAGAGGTACTTTCTCATTCTAGCATGTGACCAGAAACTCAAGCCAGTATGTGCTCAGCTAAGCTCAGCTCTCTTCTGACCTTGCTGAAGCTCTGCTGGTTCCAAGTCCCACTTGGACCATAATGACTCAACTGACCCTTTAATTTCACACTGACCCACCCTGTGGAAAACTCAGCACAAAAGAGAGCAACGTCCTGACAGGAAGCAGAGGGATTAGCTGGAACCAGCACTCAGCCTACCCTGGCTGTGCTGCATGAGCCACCTCCTTCTTGCTGGTACATGAAGCCAAGGAGCTGCAGGATGAACCTGTTTAGGATACAACAGGAATAGCACAACGGATGTGGAGCAGAGCTGAGTGAAATCCTTGGACATCACCTCCTTCTTTCCCCATAATTCCCAGCTGCCACATAGAGCACAGTGGTACAAATGCACACCTCACCAGAACAGTGACCAGCAGTGTTTTGAGGGAGTGCAAGAGCTTAGCAGAGCTCTCCATCCTCCAGAGGGCCAGTCTCTTCCTGGCTGAGCTGCAGCTACTCTGCACAGTCCTTTCCCAGAGCTGGTTTCCAATGAGGAGCAACATAGCACGGCAGTGCAAGAACAAGAGTTACTGCACCTGCAGCATGTGGGAAGGCAGCAAGGTAGGAACAGGGAAAGCTGTCTACAAGGAAATGCTGCTTTACAGATTGGGATCTGCAGAGCAAGTGCAAAGACTCCCCAGGGAAAACAAGGCCCAATACAAAACATTGATTTTTCTTTTGCCAGGCCATTACTTTGAATGAGAAATCAGAAAAATTGTGGTTCTAGTTTGGCTCTGTTTGAAGGAAATCTTGAGTGGTTCTGTTTCAAGCCCAGCTCCAAGCCAAGCTGGAGGGAGACAACAAAATTTGAACTCTCTGCAGTTTACATTAGTTTTGATTCCCTTCACAGAGCACCCTTGTCCCATGAAGAGAGGAGGGAGCCAGATGAGCTTGTGATAAAAACAGCAGCGTCTGCCAAACAAAGCAGGCTCAGACTACAGACTGGAGGCAACTTATCCTAAAGAGTGGTCTCTGCTCAATTAAGTTCGGACAAAGCCTTGCTGGCCAGCTTCAAAACTGAGAAGTTAATTCCTCACCCTAAATACCTGGTATCAGAGCCACTCAAAATATTGTCCAGATGCCTTTGGGACATCTCTGCTCACTCTCCTTCCATGGGGAAGAGAAAGAGAAGGGGAAGAAGGGAAAAATCTGAATGCTGAGCCATCAGAGAGAAAAAAATGGTACAGAGATAAGCAGAAGATGCACTGGGGGCCTCCCAGGTAACACTGAAGGAAGCAGGACACAAGGGCCCTCCTAGCTGATAGGATATGCCTGTGTTCTCCTCACCCACCCAAAAATATCACAGGCAAATGTTCGGAGCATGGTATGTTTCCTGCATGTGAAGAGGCTGCAGCAGGGGGCTTGAAAAGTCCTTACCACCAGTCTTCAACATCTTGCATGAAGAGACAAAACATGGCTTTGGTTTTCGCTATGCCAGCTATTTAAGAAATAGTCATACACATGCAGAAGTCACAAACTGAGATTGCTAGAGAAAACCTGATGGTTGGAGAGGTCAGATATACTCATATTCTGCAGTGCTAAGAGGGTTTATGATGGATTGCTTGTACAGGCACTTTCTGTCATCAAACTGAATCCCTGCTTTCAGGAGGTGCTTCCTGTGGCAGGCCTGCTGTCCTGCTGCCTTCAACACCTCCTACCTTGGCCACATGAATCGGTAAAGGCTTATTTTAAGTTTTCTAACACTTTCTTCTCTGCAGTTTCCATCCCTGAGAACACAGCAGACTACTGAACTTGAAAGCTTTTCTTTTCATGTACAGACTCCTTCCCTGTGACACCAATACCAGCTCAATGGCTGCAGGCACCCCTCTACCTGAGCAGGCTCAGCCGCCTTCTGACAAGCAGGGCTCACACAACATGACAAAGCCAACAGCTTGGACAATGCTGTGGCTGTTACACTGCACATTCTGAAGTGACCAGAGAATAGCACAAAGGTGTTTGCACCAAGCACAGTGAGGCAGCCCCACTTTCCCCACTGCAGTGGAGCAGCTCCTTGTGCCAACAGGACAGGGCACCCTGAAATGGAACTAAATTAGAACTCCTGCACACAGGCTCCCTGCCTCGAGAGCATTTCCTCCCCACTGGTTCCCACCACCTCTCCTCCTTGTTAGGAACTTGCCTGCACAAGTCCATGAGCCCCAGGGCCTGAGCTTGCTCTGTGCCATTCCTCTTCACCCCAGAGAACAGAGATCCTCTTCCCCCAGCCACCATGAGCTGTGCTAGCTTCTCCTGCACTCCCCTACCCGTGGCATGACCTCACCTCTGCAGGCACTCCTACTGCAGCTGGGTGCATCGCCACTCGGGAAGCCCTTTCTGCCTCACTGGTCCCTTGAGCATCCTCTGCTTGCTAAGCTTCCCAGCCCAGATCTGCTCTCAGCTCCTCCTCCTCAGATGACTCTTCCCATCCCTCAAGTCAGTACCTGCTCTCTTTGTCGGCTGTTACACAGCTTCCCTATTAAAATGAGGCTCTCTGCCTCAGAAGTAACATGAACACAGTAACGCCTGTCTCTGAATAATGAACTCCAGGTACTGCAGTAACAAGCCCCATGGAGATATGTGCAAAACATGAAAATACAGCAGCTCACTGAAACGGTGCACCCTCTCCCAGAACTGCAAATCTCATCAGCAAGGCTTCAAGCTGCCCTTGAGGCTGCAGAACAACTCCCCTCTTTACTACTGCTGATGTCTGCTCCCACTTCCAGGTCATTAACTCTCTTCCCCACCCAGCTGCCTCTCCCAGTCTTTCTGGCCAGGAGGAGTAACTCTTTCTCATCCTCTCATTCAAGGCTGCCTTGGTCTCTGACATTATTTCTTCTTTCTTCTTAAATAACTACACAGAAATTCTCTGTACTCATGTACTCATCATGTTCCAGAGGGACTGAATTAAACATACCTTTAATTTCCCATTCCCTGCTCTCATGTTCTACTCCACTGCTCCTTGTCTCTTCGGTAACAAACTGCCCCCTCAAAGCCAGGGCCTGGCCAAGCTCTGCTGGCTATTCATATCAGATACATGCTCATCTTGGAGTAAAACTTAGAGCACTGCAGTACCCCTGTACTTAAGAGAGAATCCAACACATGCCTTCCCTTGTGGATGTGCCTGCTTTTCAGCATATCTACCCTTCCAGACCAGCTTCACTAAAAGCTCCCTTGCTGCATAGAACAAAGCACTTTGCTTAGGGGGATCTGGACTGACTCTTCATCTTCCTCCACAGAGATCTCCATAGGAGCTCCTCATCCACTGCATTTGCCCAGATCCATCAACTGAGGTGCTCTGCAACAAGCTTTACTCATCCCACCAGCCAGACAAGCTGCCTGCAAAACAAGTCACAACTTTCTGGTACCAGGATAAATTAAAGCTGCTTCCTTCTCCTGCTCCATGGAGCACGGTGTGAGAGAGGAAAGCACAAACTGGAAAAGGGCTGCCCACATTGCTGCTCCCCTGCTGCAAGCCCATTAAGCATCTACTGAGATATGAAGGAAAGATCTCTTTAGTGCACAAAATTTTCACCCTAGAACAGGCAACCAAAAAACCATAACTCCATGGGAAATTCACAGGGCATGAGACTCTCACAGTGGCAGCAGAGGTATCCAGGCTGGGCTCAGCCCATCAACCCCACCAGATAATACCACTCCCAGCATTTCACAAATCAAACCACCTCTTGCTTCTGACATAAGGAAGCAGTTTTGCTCCCAGCACACATTACCTAATTCTTCACACAATGTGAAAGTCAAAATACCTTTCTGTGTTTCCTGAAGAGCAAGAAAATCGCATTCAAACTGGTATACATGTCTTCTTATCAAGCAAAGAGCTCTCTTCCATTCTGCAGCAGAGTACTCCAGAGATACGAAAGGGGGAACAAACTTCACTGCAGACTCAACAGAGAAAGGAAGAGACCTGTGGCAGTACACACTGCAGAGGTGCCTCCTTTCTGCTCTGTTCTCTGTTCCTATGATCAAAGGAGACCCAGCTTTCCATCTTAAAGGAGGGCTGGATTTTGTCTGGAGTATGAGGAAGTGGCTGGGTATGTTTTGTGGGAGGGAATTTTAGACACATCACTTCTAAGTTTCTTCTGCACCGAGACAAATATTATATGCCATTTCAGGTCACAGAAGGAAGCCTGTAGCCCGTGACATTCTTCCCTTCTTACTGTACCACTTGTAACCAGGAGAGCAGTGCCACAGCCCACTGCTGATCTGGATGGGCACATCAGAGTGATCTGCTTTGTTGGCTACACATTTCAAGACCCAGACTTCCCTACTGTGAACTCAGCAAAGAGTTCTACATAAATAAAATGTAAGTCTGACCCCATAATGCCAATGCAGGAGTTCTCTCACTTCCTTGGAGTCTTCAGGCAGCTTTCCCACCAAGCTGTTTTCAGCTGTGTACACAGAACAAACTGGACAGAGGCAAAGGCCAGGATGGAGGATCTACAAAACTGCTGTCTGCTCTAAGGCACACAAAGTAAGCCTCTGATTCCTTGCTGGCCACACGGCAGGTTAGGCATGAGCACAAAACTGAGTAGCTTGTAGTAGGTTTATTTTCTGAGGCTCTGCAATGCAAATCTATGCTTTGGAGTAGACTCTAAAATAACATTGACTACAACCACGCCACTGCACTACACATTTCTTCCTATCTTCATTAGTCCTACGTGTCTCCCATGCCCAACCCTCCAAATTACCAGCGCAATGTGCTCCAGACAAGATTAGAGCAAACAAGTTTCTATGGATGTAGAAGTGGCACAGCTTGTTTGCCAAATTGCAGTATTAAATTAAATAAACCACACAAGCATGCATGCTTCCTCAGACGCATATAACATTCTTCAGAGAAAATTCTCAAATTCCACAACCACTGCCTGAATGCCAGACAAACTCAGGACTACCAGAAAAGTTCCACCGAACACAAATTTGCACTAATTCTAAGGACAGCTTATCATACTATTATATTCTGTTGAGGCCATTCTAACCTTGGCAACATCCAAACTGAGAGTGAGACTGCACATCTGGGAATTCAGACTGTGCCTTCTTGTGAGGAATGGTGCATTCAGCAACAAGGCTGTTATACCAAAAGAGTGCCATTTAATCTCTAGCACTTTATTCTTTCAAGTGTTCCTATCCATTACTTCCTAATCTCACTCCTCCAGAAAATGCCTCAGAAGAACAGATCTTTTCCTGTTGCTTCTCACTACTCTCCCACTCTGACACAAAGTGACAACAGAGTTTATAGCACTTTGCTCTGACAGGAGCATGGAAGCTGCTCCCATCTGTCAGGCTTCCACCTCCTTGATAATCATGGCTTGTCCCTTTTTGGAGCCAACTCTGCCATGCCCTGCCCACCTCTGTGAGCAGCACTCGCCCTCAGCTTTGTGCCAAATGTCTTTTTGCAGGTCTGTAGGGTATGAGACTCATCTGGTATCATCCATAGTCATTGTTCCCTTTGGGCCAATTTTCCTTCTCCAACTTCTTAAGATCCTGGTGACATGTGTTATCTGGTGGAACAGCTTGAAGTAGCTAACATGAAAGCTTTAATTCCTCCCCAAAGATAAGTTGCACATGCACTGTACCCAAGGTGAAAGCCTTACCTCTTCTGAATTCTCTGCCCCACCATCCTTTCCGCTACTGCTGCTGCTGCTGCCACTGCTGCCGCTGCTGCCAGGCTTTGTGGTGCTTTTGGTCGACTTTGGAGATTCCTGAAAGGATGAGAATACATTCAGAGAAAACTTCACCTTGTTCAGAATTTTAGCGTCTCTCTGCAGAGCTCAGGTGTGTGCTGCCACAGACCACTCCTGCAGCAAGCCTTGCTCTAGACATCCACTTCCAGCCCTTTCTCCCTGGGAAGGGCAACCTGAACGGCTACCCCGGCAGCTGGCGCCCAGGGCGAGGCCACGGACCCAAGCCCAGGAGCGATGCTGGCATCTCCCGGTCACCACAGGCTGACCCCGGCTGGATATCTGCAGGAGACAGGGCCCCGTGCCCGCCCAGCCCTTCCCCGGGGCGCGGCCTCATCGGAGATATGCGGTGCCAGGGCAGCCACAGCCCCGGCCCGGCCGCCTTGGGCGACGGCGGATCTGGGCCCTCACTCCGCCGGCGGAGGCAGCAGAGGGGCCAGGATGAGGGTGCGGCCATACCTCCCCCACCGGGAGCATCCCCACGGCCGGCGGAGCGCGCAGGGCGGGCCAGGCCGGGCCGGGCTCGCACGGAGACACCGCCGGCCGCTCCTCACCCCCTCCCGCCCGCCTCCCCCGG